>PVJH01012941.1:0-62407 GCA_004026705.1 Nesogale talazaci | reverse complement strand
CTGACAGCTGTCCCACATCACCGCAGCACGCAGGCGTCCAGTGACTCATGGGGGTGGGGGCAGCTTCTCTCTGGGTGTGTTGGCCGCACTCAGACCCAGGCGTCCAGCAGGGCGGCCGAGCACTCCGCCACGCGACCTCCGCTCCTCACAAGGGCTCTTGACGGGCTCCCGCACCTTTGTCTGCCCTGCAGCTTCCGCCCCCTCAGCGCCCCTGCTCTCACCACCCCGCTGCCCGCAAGCCCCCCAGTCTCTGACGCCACCGGCCTCTCAAGGATCCGCTGCTGACCTCAGCTCAGCTCGCCTCCCCACCTCCCACCGCCCGAATCCTGTCACTTCGTGCTCCAGATGCAGCGCCAAGAGGGGCTCTGCGGGGCTCAGTTGGCCTCCACTGCCCCCAGGCTCCTGAGTGGCCGCCTTTCGGTCACGTGGCCTCCAAATTCGACCAATCAGCGCTGCCCGAGGGAGCTGGCTCCCGTGATAGAAGAAACATGGCTATGGAGAGTGAGGCGGGATTCTTAGAGCTGACAGCCCTTGTACCTGCACCCACGTGAGGGGCGGACCTTGCAGGAGCCTCCAGCTACATGGCTCCACGCCCAAACAAACAAACAAACACCTGGAAATTGAAGCACCATCTGAATCTCTCAGGACAGACTGTCAGCATGAATTAAAGGCAGTCTCTCGGGGCTCCCACAGGTCTTATTTCCCAATCCACCACGACGATCTGCAAAGTGAGAGATTGACATCCCACCCTTCCCCCCGCCACACCTCAAGTGCCCTTTTTCTTGGAAAGCAGTGGTGAGAGGTTGACTCATCCATACCCCTCACCTGGCCAACAGCAACCTGTAGCCCTCCAACTCACCCGCCAGCCCCAAGTGTAAAAAAGACGAGTCAGCCCCTCTGAGGAGCTCACTGCGGGGAGACTGGCTCAGAGAAGCCAATCCACTTAGCCAAGGGCACCCGGCCAGTGGGCAGACACTCGGGGTTTCCTTCCAAGTCCAATTGGCCCAGAGCCTGAGTTTTTGAGTCAAACCTCTCAGCTATTGTATATGGGCACCAGCCATCCCCACCATGGCTAAATGCCCTGTAATAGTTGCCTGGTTCTCTCCACTGGGCTTTTATAAAAGTAAAATTGCTGTGATGCCCACCAAAAAAAACAAAAACAAAAAAACAAAACAAAAGTAGAATTGTTGTCTTCAATGGAAAAGACCTGAGTTCAACTCCCAGGCAGTGCCCCTCAAACGCAGCCATCACCCAACTGTCCAGAAAGGCTTTTGTGTTGCTGGGATGCTCAACAGGGTGTGGGGGACCTTCCAGACTAAGATGGATGAGGAGGAAAGCTTGGCAGATGCTCTCTGAAAATCAATCCTTGAAAACCTGCTGGATTGTGAGTCGGGACTCTCACGGGCAAAGGGCACAGGACAGGACCAGGGTAGCGCTGGGGTTCTTTCCCACGGGGCCTCCAAGAGCTGGGTTAGACTCAATGACATCCAACAACAGAAATGCAGCCTTTGACAGGGTCAGAACGAGGGCTGCTGTCCTGCCTGCTAAAGGAATATACAAACCACCCAGTGAAGCAAGTCATGAACAAAGGGCTCTGGAGGAACTGACTTGGTAAGCACCTTCACCTTGAAGCCAGCCACGCCCTTGTGAAAATGTGAGACCAGCAGTCCTCAGAGAGAATCCCGAGACATTCTGAGAGGCTGACCCAGAGCCACAACCTAGACACACGCCAAAGAAATGACGTAGAAGCGCCAAGGACTGATGTACCACCTGACTGCAACGTTGCTGGACCATCTGCAGAGCTGCACTCCAATCCCATTCGTAGGGATTAAAAACTAGGAACATTTTCCTACCAATAGCCCTTCTCAACTTGAGAGGGGCACCCACTTTGCTCATGGATCGAAGTGTCCAAGGGGGGACCCCCCAAAAAACCCAGAATTGTCCTGGGCTGAGCAGAGCGTTCATAGTACACAGTTCTCCCAGTAGGTGAGCACAGAGCAACTCGCTCTGCGTTAGTGCACCCAGTGGTGTCACCCAGGAAGGTGCTCTCTGGTGCAGTGGAACTTTTTGGTAAAAGCATGGTCAGTAGTTCAAAATTGCCAATGTCTCTGCAGGACAAAGACAGGGCTGTCTACTCCTAGAAAGAGCTCCAGCCTCAGAAACTCACAGGGGCAGCTGGACTCTGTGGGTTGGAATCAACTCGATGGCAGTGAGATTGATTTGGAATGTGATGACTGATGCGGCTTCCTTTGGATGAGGCGTGCGACGATAGCTGGTATCAATGATTTCTTGGGTTTGAGAAAATTGTGGGCCAGACGTCCCCCACCCCACGCCCCTGCTCTGTGTAGCTTGAGTCTCACAATGGGGGGACTCCGTGAATGGACATGAGCTTCCGTGAAATATTTTCATCGTTTGTTGGCAAAAGTAAGTGGCCACTTGTGCTTTGAAATCATTAGTAAAACCACATAGCCATTCATACATTTACGGTGATATCAACTGATTTTTAAATGATAAATGAAAACACTTTGCAGAGCATGAAATTTCCTGTGCGCTGATGTATGCATTCTCCTCCCAACCTTGGAGTCACTCGTCTAACTCATTCAATGAATGCAAACTGTCTGTTCCCTAAATCAACCCAGGAAGGCATGGCTGTAAAACCTTTCAGCCGAAGCAGGCGGCATTTCTTTTACTTAAAAAAATGGACTGACAATTCAAAAAATCAGAGAGCAACAAGTGTTGGAGGGGCTCTGGGGACACAGGAATTCTTATCAACTGCTAGTGAACCTGTAGGTATATACAACCACTATGGAAATTGATATGGTGATATTTAAAACAGATGGAAATTGAGCTACCCTATGACCCAGCAATCCCCCTACTGGACATATACCCAGAAGAGGCAAGCAACAAACTATGATCACACATCTGTGCTCCAGTGTTCATTGTCGCACAGTTCACAATCTCAAGAGTTGGAAACAACTCAAATTTCCATCAAATGATGAATGGATTAAAAATCTGTGGTACATGCATACAATGGAGTACTATTAATCTCTGAAAAGCAGTGATGAATGCATGAAGCACATCACCACATGGGAAGATCTGGAGGAAATTATGCTAAGTGAATTAAAAGTGCAAAAGAACATGAGTCCACTGAGGTAAGCTTTTTAAAAAAATGCAAAAGGGGCATAGGGAAAAAGCTACAGTATACAGAAATTCCTGTGGGGAGGCCCATGTAGTATGGCAGGGACCAGACCAAAGCCAGGGCTACATATGGTAGCCAACTGCAGTGTGTGTTTGGGGGGGGGGTGGCAATGTGTAGAGAGGGAATGGGGTACTCACCCACCCAAGGGGGAGCATATTGTTTATATCTCCACAGGGAAAGAGGCACCAAACTTAAACCCAGCATTCCAGCATGTGAATGCAGCGTGACGGCATGGAGCAGAGAGCCAGTGGAGGGGTCTGAGGGCCCCACCCTAATCCCAACTACATGGACAGCCGCCTCTCCCCTCAGGGGAGTTTGTCTTAGAGGACAGCGCTGAAGCTGCAGCTTGGGCAGTGGGACATCCCTGACCAGAGCACACAGAACAAATGATGGGGGAGGCAGAGAGAGTGGAGTGCATCCTGGTCCACCAAGCCTTGAGGACGATATTGCCACTCAGAACAGCCAATGACAGAGAGGACCATATAGCCAGCACCACTATAAGACATAGCGTCCCTTGGGCTGAACCCCGGTGGTGTAAGTGGTTGAGTGAGGTGCGGGACTGCGGCTTGTGGGCTTGGCAGTTCAAATTCAGTGGCTGCTCTCAGGAGCAGTGCTGGGTAGCTCCCACGACCAACAGAGGGCAGTGATGCAACCTCCCCCCAAAACCCCCAAAAAACAACCAACCCCCCCCTAAAAAAAACCCCCACATACAGCGTCCCAAGGCCCTATGGGGACAACAATCGAGAAACCAGGTCAGGATTGTACCCTGTCTGACCCAAACACACCATGGCAAAACACTAAGGGTATGCAGCAAAGCATGGAGTTCCCGAGGGAGGGCCGAGGATATACTTTGGGGTCAGGGTGTGGTGCCCCATCTGACTCAACTGGGGGACACTCCTGGAGGTCAGTGAACAGACCTTGAACTATTCACAGGTTTTTATTTTGTTATTTTTTAATGTTTGAATATATATACACATATATTATGGACATTAGGGTTTCTTTGTTGCTATTGTGGTCTTATTTTCTTTGGTTGCTTCATCTTAGAATGTCTTGTTATTTTTGGACTTATTGTGATCTCTGCAGGGCTATCTAAATAAGATAGGTTGGATGCACAGTCTGAACAGTCTGAAGGAGAAAACAATGGGACTAATGGTTGGGGTGGGGGGAGGAGGTGGGAGATGGGGAGGAGGGGGAAAGGAGGTGGTCTTGATCAACCCAGGGATAAGGGAACAACAAGTGATTCAAAATCTGTGACAAGCTGAATGTGAGAGGCCTGATAGGGATTGATCAAGAGCAATGTAGCAGAGAGAAAATATTGAAACCCAAATGGAGGTTGAGCATGATAGTGGGACAAAAGGAAAGTAAAAGGAAATAAAGGGAAGATAAAGGGCATTTATAGATGACTAAATGCAGGCATGTACATAGGTGAATATATGTATAGATGATGATGGGGAAATAGATCTACATGCATATTCTTAGAGGGTTAGTATTAAGGCAGCAAATGGACGTTGGACCTCCACTCAAGTACTTCCTCAATGCAAGAACACTTTGTTCTATTCAATTGGCATTCCATGATGCTCACCTTCCCGACACGACCACTGAAGAAATATGTGTGCATAAGCAAAGGTGGTGAAGAAAGCTGATGGTGCCCAGCTGTCAAAAGATGTAGCGTCTGGGGTCTTAAAGGCTTGAAAGCAAGCAAGCAGCCCTCTAGCTCAGAAGAAACAAAGTCCACATGGAAGAAGCACACCAGCCTGTGTGATCATGAGGTGTCAAAGGGATCAGGTGACAGGCATCAAAGAACTAAAAGGGGGGATTGTGAGATTATAATAAGATTTCTCCCAAGTTGTCACCCTCAAATATATGGCAAACCCAATTTCTTGCAACCTATGGTAAATGACTGCCAAGTTATCTCCCGGAAGGCTTCAGCTACGGAGGGAGTACAGACACCAATGTTGCTCACACCAAGGGCAGGGCTCACTGCCTGCTGTTCTAGGACAGTGAATTGCCTCCCCTGAAAGCACGGGTGAAATAAAGTCTCCAGCTGTAGGGCGATCTAGGTTAGGCTGACATCGTGAATCCAGGATCCACCCATCTCTTCACATTGTATATACTATCTCTCCACTCCTTACATTGTGTGTGCCCCTAAACCATCCCCCTCCCATTACTGTATTACCTATAGCACAACCCTTTCCTGTGACCTATGTCCTTACCTGTAATTAATTAGGGGGTTTAGACATCCCCTAAAAATTTAAAAGCCTTGGTTAGCAATCTCTCTCTCTCTCTCTCTCTCTCTCTCTCTCTCTCTCTCTCTCTCTCTCTCTCTCTCTCCCCTTGTGGAGCACCAAGCAGGGCTGAGGTTAGCATGCTACCATAAAATGTGTCTGACTCCATTATTTTGTGTTTTCCATGACTTTGCTATAAGTTTTACTTATTTTCTCTGTTCTGCCTGCTAAACCTGTGATGATATGTTAGGGGCTGGCTCCCCTGACATTTCCTTTATTAAAGTAAAAAAAAAAAAAAAAAGGATAGAGATGGGTCTCATCGCAGGGTTTCTGGGATTGATGAAAACAAGTATTCTGAAATGTCACACCTGCGAGGCTGGGTCAGATTGTCCCTGAAGGTGAGACTGATGGATGGTATCCTCTGTGCACAGACTAGCAAACCAGCATTCTGGGAGTCTGAGTGTCCCCAAAACACATACCATGACTGTTACCATTTTTTAGGCAGCAGCCAATTTCCTCCCGTCCAATTTCTAGATTTCAAAAAGACTTCCATAAGGTCCACGTCTTGAGCTGGACCTTAGGAAAGTTGTAGCACGGCTACCTTGTTTTCAATGATGTGACGCAGTGCGGGGCACAGAGAGAGATTCCCCCAGGAGTCACCGGGTGACCAATTGATGTGCTATCTTCCCATGTTAGCAAGGTTATCTTTCGGTTTTAAAGGGGGAATCGTGGGAAATGTGCACGCACATGGTATATGCTATCTCTCCACTCCTTACAATGTGTGTGCCCCTAAACCATCCCCCTCCATTACTGTATTACCCATAGCACAACCCTTTCCTGTGACCAATGTCCTTACCTGTAATTAATTAGGGGGTTTAGACATCCCCCTAAAAATGTGCTTTTTACTGTTCAGGTTCGTCATCTCCAGGCTAATGCTTACAAGTAGAATCCGTATAATAAAATCCTCTTAAGAAATTGTATCTAAGCTGAGCCCCGGGGGCCCAGTGGTTGTGTGGGGGGCTGCAGTCTACCGGGTTGATGGTTCAAATTCAGCAGCAGCTCTCCAGGAGCAAGACTGGGCTCCTACTCCCAAGGGCAGTGAAGTGAGAAGAAAAAAAAGTTGTATCCAAAGCCGAGAAGTATAGCACAAAAACCAAACCAAACAGCGAAATTCCCTGCCATCAAGTCAGTGCCGAGTCATAGGGGTGATGTAAGACAAGACCCCGGGAGTTTCTAAGACTGTAGCTGTTTTCAGGAATAGAAAGCTCCTTTTTGTGCCCCCAGAGGAGCTGTCCTGTGGTTTTGAACGGGTGGCCTTGCAGACTTACTTCCCAATGTGTAGCCACCAAGCCACCAGGGACCTTAGCACAAAAAAGACCCCGCATGCTTGGATCAGGCTTCAGCCGACAAGTTTCCAAGAGACCACCTGGATTAAATGAGCCTCCTTTACTCTTGACCTGCGATTCACACATACATCCAACCCTCTCGGGGACTGGGGGCAGGATAACATGTACAGAAGCATTAAGATGCAAACGTTTAGTTCCAATCGTGGTGACAATTGTAGGACAGTGGAGTCATCCTGTGGCCTTGCACGTGCTCGTTGGAGACATGAACATCAAGGTTATCGTGCCCTTGAGCTGAGGAGCATGAATGGTTTTGCATCCGACTTAGCAGTATCTTCTCCCAGAGTCACTGGGTCTACAGACCTGCGATCCCGGCGTTCTCCTGGAATTGGCTTTGCCATGCGCTGGGTAAATCCTCATGAACAGGTGCTTCTTCTGCATGGCCCCGAGGGCACGGCTATGATAAATGTTCCTGCAGGTAGCCTGTGACTGCTGCTTCTGCAGAGGAATAGAAGATTTGTAACAGAGATATACTCTGTTCTCTGCCCTAGTAGTTCCAAGGTGGACTGCTCACTGCAGGATCGGCAGTTTGAAACCGCCAGCTGCTCCTTGGGAGAAAAAAAAACTGTCCACTCCTTTCCTGGGTAAAAGTCTCAAAAAGAAAAAAAAAGTTACAGTCTCAGACCCAGAAACCCACAGGGCAATTCTGCCTGGTGGTAAGTCAGCATCCACTCAGTGGCAGTGAGTCTGGTTTGACATTTTAAGGACATGAAACAAGGAATCTCACTTTTTTGACTTGTGGATTTGGTGGTTGTGGGCACGCTCCCTCAGACGTTGGGACCGTGGAGGTCTCCCTCTACTTATTTCTCTAAGAACTTACACTTGCCAAGGAGGCAGGTGAATTTACGCAGGGGCGCAAACCAGTGTGGGTCTGCGTGTGGTGGACATCACGCTGTAACGAAAGGGCACCTGCATCTCATATCCAGAAGATTGGCGTTGACCTACAAGACCTGACTTCTCGGGAGCCCACAGCTCACACTGCAGGCCTTTTCAGAACTCAAGGCCGTTGACGTCACTGACGCTTCTTGGTGCAGCTGAACCTAATATGCAGGATGGCTGCGAAGGCCTAGGGGAGGTTGGCCTGGGTGAGGTCCTGACCTTCAAGACCAACTGCTTGCTGAAAGTGAAGAGGTGTTCCTCACAGAGCAGCTTGATGTGGAAGGGCACCAGGTCTGCTCGCTGTGAAGCTGAGCTTGACTGCACGCAGGCACTTCTACTTAAAAAAAAAATCCCTTTTGGAATAAGGATTGGGTCCTTGAGCTCCCTAAAAGGTCAAAAGGTCTCGAGCTACGCTGACTTGGCTTTTGTCTTTTAAGAACTTTCATGTCCAGAGCTCTATGGAAAGAAGGGAACTGCTTAGTGTAGCATTCAGGATGATGTCACATGTTTAGTGTGGTGGAGGAAGTATTCACCCAGGACTGTGAACCAGACCCTCGTGCGAAGCAGTGTTTCCGCCCCGCCAGGGGGCAGCAGTGCACTGCCACACTCCCCGCAGAGGTGAGCAGGTGATCCAGGCAATCAGGGCTGACCCAGGATCTGAGAGTGGCTGCTGCCACGGGCCACAGTAAGAGCCGTGGTGACGATGGGACACGACCAGGCAGTGCTTCATCCTGTCGTCCACGGGAGTCAACCCCGACAGCACTAAGAGCAAGGCCCTTTGTGGATGATCCCACCTCGGAGTTCCCAAGACCCAGAGAGCCGGCCAGCCCCACAGGATGGCAGACAGAGCCGGCTTGACCGGTGCTGCCAGCTGGGCGGGCAGAAGAACCCTTCAGGGACGCAGTGAGTGGGAATTGACTCGATGGCTGCGAGTTTGAGGTGTTTTGTAATTCCCGTGCATCATTTTGACCAAAAAAAAAAAAAGTCCCTTTGATTGGCTCTCAAAGCAGGTCTTAGGAGAAAAACTCCTTTCTGCCCTAGACCAAGTGGAGGCCTCTTTGTGGTGCGCTAAAAATAAGCCACAGGGTGGAAACTCTCTGGACCATGGTGGCCTGCTTCCACATGTTGGACGAGTAAATGTCACTGAGCTATTTAAAACCAAATGTCAGATGGCATATTTAGTAGTATTCATTGATTCTTTTTCAGAATAGACTGAGGCATTACCTTGTACAACAGAAAAGAAATTCTCTTGGGAAACACTATTTCCACATCTGGTCTGCGATTCTGTCAACAATTGTCTAAGCAGTCTCTTCCCTTGTGGGAGTGGAGTGGACACCCCCAGGTGCTGAGAGACCGCAATCAAGTGAGAAAGTATACAAGATGAACCAAACCTGAGACTGACAGCCTGGCAGCAGTGGCCAGAAACTAGGCTGCTGTGGAGTCCATGGAGTCCCCAGGAAGTAACTGAAATCCAGACCTCTTAGGTAAATGCGGAAATAACCATGCTCCTTCCATTTCCTGTCCTGGGTGCTCTCTCCCTGGTTTAAAATCTCTTTCTTTTTTAAAAATTTTTTATTGGGGGCTCTGACAGCTTTTATCACAATCCATTCATGCATCCACTGTGTCAAGCACATTTGTACCTATGTTGCCATCATCATTCTCAAAATATTTTCTTTCTACTTAAGCCCTTGGTATCAGCTCATCCTTTCCCGCTCCCCCACCCTCCCGCATGAACCTTTGATAATTTATATTTTTTTCCATGTCTTACACTGACCACACCAAAGGACGATATTGGTCATCCTACCTTACTGATATTGAGAAATGAGCATTTTAAGATAGACTTAGTCCAGGATGTTCTAAACATCTATTTTTGCTTATAAGGCAACCTTCATGCAAATTCGGCCCTTATAGGTGTCTGTACTATTCTTGAAGCTCTTTGGAATTATGGCAAGGTCATCGATTTAAAACCAAAAGTCACTCCTCAGAAGAAAGGCAGATTTGCTACTCACATTAAAAGTTACTGTCTTAGGCTGAGCCCCGGTGGCATCGTGGTTGTGTACAGGACTGCGACCCACTGGGTTGGGGGTTCAAATCCAGCAGCAGCTCTCCAGGAGCAAGGCTGGGCCTCCTACTCCCACTAGAGGGCAGGGATGTTCCCCACCCCCAACCCCTCCCGCAAAAAAAAAAAAGAGTTACCGTCTCTGCAGTATCTTCCTCACAGGGGCAATTCTATCCTGTCCTCTAAGCTGGCTATGCATTGACATCTACTCGATGGCAGAGAGTTTGGTTTGGCTTGGTTTTTTTCTTAAAGGCATGAAAAAACAAATTTCAGTATTTAGGCATTTATCATGGGGACCCTGTGGTCCAGGTTAAAAAAAATTATGAGACCTCTACTGATTTCAGGTATTATAAGTTAGTGATACCTACAATTGTGTATTGTTTCTCTTATCTCTTCTCTTTCTCTTATCTCTTTTCTCAAGTGCCTATAGTGTTGTTTAGATTTGAGTGTTAATAAGCAAATACACTGTGATTGCATAAATAGTCAAATATGCTAGTATTCACATTAAACTCCCCACTAGATTGATTTCTACTATGTAGCACCATGAACTATTAGCATTTCCCTTCTAAATTCTACCAGGAGATGGAGCACATTGTTCTATTGGGCAATTGGCCATGAATTCTTTACAGAAGCTTGTATTTTCAGCCATACCTAACTCTTTTTTATTAAATACTTTTATTGGGGGATCTTACAACTCTTATCACAATCCATACACTCATCATTGTGTCAAGTGCATTTGTACCTATGTTGCCATCATCATTTTCAAAGTATTTTCTTTCTACTCGAGCCCTTGATATCAGCTCCTCATTTTTTCCTTCCCTTCCTCCCTCCCTGTCTCCTTCCCTCTGGACTCGATAATTATAAATGATTATTTTCATAACTTACATCATCCTCTATCTCACTTCACCCACTTTTCTGTTGTTCGTCCCCCCGGCAGAGGGTTATATATCAATCCTTGTGATTAACTCCCCCTTTTTTCGCCCAACTTACCCTTACTCTGCTGGTAGCTCTATTCTCACTATTGGTCTGAGGGTTTATCTGTCCTGGAGTCCCTGTGTTGAAGGCTTTAATCTGAGGCAGTGTACATGTTCTGGTCTAGTCAGAGTTGTAGGGTAGAATTGGGATCATGACATTGAGGGTTGTAGGAGGAACTATTAAAGAACTAGAGGAGTGGTCTCAACCTGTGGGTTGCCATGCCTCTTGGAGTTGAACAGCCCTTTCACAGGGGCCGCCCGATTCATAGCAATAGCAATATGACATGAAGTAGCAACAAAAATAATTTTATGGTTGGGGCCACCCCCCTCCCCCCCATGAGGAATTGTATTAAAGGGTCGCAGCATTAGGAAGGTTGAGAACCACTGAACTAGAGGAAAATTGTATGTTTCCTGGGTGCTATACTGCACTCTGACTCTTGTGACCCTTCTGTAAAGGGATGTACAACTGTCTACAGATGGGCTTTGGTCCTCCACTCTGTGCAACCTCCCACCCCATTCACATTGGTATGATTCTGTTCAGGGTATTAGATGCCTGATACCTGATCTCATCGATATCTTATGATCACACAGGCTGGTGTGCTTCTTCCATGTTGGCTTTGTTGCTTCTCAGCTAGATGGCCACTTGTTTGTCTTCAAGCCTTTAAGACCCCAGATGCTCTATCTTTTGATAGCCAGGAACCATCTTCTTTCTTCACTACATTTGCTTATGCATCCATTTTGTCTTCAGCCATCGTGTCAGGAAGGTAAGCATCAAAGAATGCTGGGTTATTAGAACAAAGTGTTCTTGCATTGAGGGCATACTTGAGTAGAGGTCCAATGTCCATCTGCTACCTTAATATTTTGACATATAAATACAAGTACATATTTCTATTTCCCTATCATTATATATAAAGATAAGTGCATATATGCATGCCTGTATTTACCTCTATAAATGTACTTCGCTTCCTAGTTCTTTCATCTATTTTCTTTTGTCCCACTTTTATGTTGAGCCTTCATTAGGGTTTCAATTATTCCTCGATGTTACATTGTCCTTGATTAACCCCCCCTAGACACCCTATGCCCTTCTCTCCATCGATTTTAGATCACTTATTGTTCCCTTGTTCCTGAGTTGATTGACTCCCCCCTTCTTTCTCCCACCTCCCCTTCTCCCTCAGAACCATCGGTCCTCTGTTTTCTTCTCTGAATTGTTTACCTTACCTATCTTATCTAGATAGACATGCATAGACATTAATACTCGCAAAAACAACAACAAAGCCAAGCAAAACAACAAAGAAAGATAAACAAACAAAAAGAATAAAAACAAAAATAATTGCAAACAAGGGAAAGCCTATAAAAGTTCCAGGTCTGTTTTTTGACCTTTAGGCGTGTTTTCCAGTTGAGTCTATTGGGGTGCCACACTCTGTCCCCAAAATCTATTTTGGGTATTCCTCAGAAACTTCATGGCTTTGCTCCCCTTGCTGTTCGGTTACACGCCCTTCGTGTTTCGTCCCAGTAAGATGGAGTCAGGTCAGGCACAATTCCCCTACCCAGTCTCCAGTATTGTCCCCATAGCACTATGTGAGGGCCGTCGTGTCTTGTGGTAAGGCCAGTCCTATGGTCCTCTCTGTGTGCATTGACTGCTTGGAGTTTGGGGGGCCAAGATGTGTTCCACTCACTCTCCTTCCCTCTTTGTTTCTCCTGTGTGCTCTGATCAGATGTATCCCTCTCTCCAAAATGCAGCTTCAGTGCTGTCCTCTGACGTGCATTCTTCTGGGGGGGGGGGGGAGTCCATATAGTTGGTATTAGGGCCGGCCCCACAGACCTCTTGTTTGATTCCCTGCAACATGTCGGTATGCTGATACCTACATCTTTAAAGTGTTGAAGAGCAAGGATGTCACTGAAGGATGGTGCCTGACTATCAGAAAGATAGCATCCATGGTCTTAAAGGCTTGTCTTCTAAGAGCCACCTAAGTGAGACGTCAACTGAGTCCACATGGCACAAGCACACCAGCCTGTGTCACTTGTGAACACCTGGTGTTCAGAAGATATGGCTGACGATGGAAGCCCAAAGTCCATTTGCAGAGCCTCCACATGGATTGCACCCCTGTCAAATCCCCTCTGACCACAGGGGAGGGAGGTGAATAGCCTTGTTATCAGACAGGATTGTAACGTGGATTGAGGCAGATGTTGTTTATTTAAAATGTTCCCTTTTGGGGGCTGAGCCCTGGTGGCGTAAGTGGTTGAGTGCGGGACTGCCGCTCCCGGTCTTGGCGGTTCAAATCCAGTGGCTGCTCTCAGGAGCAACACTGAGTAGCGCTCACGACCACCAGAGGCAGTGATGCCCACAAAAAAAAATAAAATAAAAAGTTCCCTTTTGATGAACTTTAAAATGGCTTCAGGTTTTAATATTTTCTGCTTTCTCTTTGAGGGGTTCCTGTTTTGTCTAGTCATTCTTGCTGGGGTCTTGTGTTTGCTTGCTTTTTATTTTTTTGTGTTATTGTCTCGTACAATCTTCGGTACAGGAAATCCAGGATAGGTAGATCTGCACAGACTGGAAATGGATGGGAGCACAGCAGGGGGCAAGGAGAGAAATGGGCCACTGAGCAGAGTAAACAAGTGAAGGAAATGCTCTGAAACGGATCGTGGTAATGATTCCATAACTCTTCGTCTTAGGAGTGAATGAATACGTTGTAGGCTATGTGAAGCCTTTGTCAATAAAACTATTTTTGTTACAACGGCTTCTATTTAAAATGCGACGTCACTTTGAGGATTAGGGTGCACCTGCCCCAAGCCATGGTCTTTTCGGTCACCTGATAGGCGCGTGAAAGTTGGACACGGGATAAGGACGATGGGGGAAGACCTGAGGCATTTCAGTGATGATGCTGGGGAAGAATAGTCACAGACCCACGGACGGTCCAAAGAACAGACCCATTTGTCTTGAAAGAGGTGCAGCCAGCATGTTCCTTAGAAGCACATGTGGCAAGATCCCTCTCCCCATCTTATCAGTGAGATGTTTTACTAGGAGAGACCAGTGCCCGAGAAAGCACAGCGTGTCTGGTAAAGTAGAACTCCAGCGAACAAAAAAAACTCAAGTTCACTGCCTTCGAGTCAATTCAGAGTCACGGTGACCCTATAGACAAGGCACAAGAGGCCCCGTGGGTTGGCCAGTCTGTAACTCTACAAGACTGGAAAGCATCATCTTTCTCGCTTGGAGAGGCAGCTGGTTTCAAGCTACGGACCTTGTAGAGTGCAGGCCAAAGACGAACCCGCCACACCACCTCAGTTCCGGGTCAAGTAGAAGGACAGAAAAGAGAGGAAGAATCTCCACACGCCTTGATGCATGTGGCTGCTTCAAGGAGCTCGAACAGAGCAACGCCTGTGGAGGGTGCAGGACTGGGCAGGGCTTTGTTCAGTTGTGCATCAGGCCACGAGGCGTCACAGGATCAGCTCCACGGCACCTCGCTACAGAGCTGCCGGAGCACTAGGTTCATCGGGGCCATACGAAGGCCCTGCTGCACCTGCTCAGGAAAGTTGAAGGCGTGCACCTTGTTGTCTTTCTAGGACTGGTAAGCCTGGCCTCCAAGAAACCAGCGCTGTAGCTTGTCTCACAGCTACAGCCATGAAGATCACCTCCCAGGTGCTCGATGCCACGAGTCACCAGTCTGGTCGTGTCCAGGAAGAAGTCTCAGAAAGCTGAGTTAGTCCAGGTCCTTGGTGTAGAGACCCAACCAGGAAACATGTCGCCTTCACCTCTTGGATCCTTTCCAATGTATAGAATGCAAGGGTCCAGAAGCCTTGGGATGAAGCCAAGAAGATCCATTTAACCAGGGCTGTGTACAAATTAAACTTTCACGACTTACTTCATGGCTCCGCGGTTTCTCATGGTTAAGCACTTTCTTTGGTTCCAACAAGCCTTTCCATATGGTTCCAGCCTCTGTACCTGCCTTTGTAGTCAGTGGGCCTCGGTCGCCATTTCAGCTTTGGGCTCAACTGCCCCCCCACTTAGCCCAAACCCACAGACAACAAACCACCACCCCAACGGTCATTGCCATCAAGTTTATTCTGACTCCTGATGGCCCTCGAGGGCACCATAGAACTGCCCGTGTGGATTGCTGAGACTATCAATATTTGTGGGGGGATAAAGGCTTCTCTTTTTCTCTTGCAGCAACTGCTGGTTTTGAACCGCCAACTGGCAGTTAGCAGCTCAATACATAACCCCCAATGCCACCAGGACTAGACTGTTGCCAGGGGCCATTGACTTGGTTCTGACCCATAGCGAGCCTTAACTACCCCCAACGAATGAGTAGGTGTATTGTTGTGATGTGGGGGGGATTTGTTGGTACAACTTTCTGGGCTTTCTTTGCCATAGATGTGGTTTCTAACTTCTTAATGAGGCCCTTTAATTACCCTTTGAGAAAAATCAATTAACTTTTCCCCTTTGGAGCCCCCAAGACACAGTTGCCATCACCTTCTGACCTTACTTTGGTTTCTTGGCTTTTACTGGCCCAGTTAATTCCTTCTGTGGCTTCTGCTTTGTTTGGACCTCCTTTTGAAGGCATTCTCACGAAACCAAGATAGCTATGTTATTAATTTTAATAGATCCTGTCTGCACTGACCTCAGAGACTTGTGTCAACAGGTTTTGTTTAGAATAGACCCAGACGTGCATGAACAGGAACCGAGTGGCAATACTTTTTGACCCACTCTTCTCTGGTCCCTGTTTGTTCGATGTTACCGTTGAACCTTGGTTACTGTACCAGTGAATCTGGGGACCAAGCCATTGGGAGCAGGGAAGGCGCTTGTAAAAGTGGCGGGAGTGGAGGGGTGGAGGGAGATAAGGGGGCGGTTTTTCTGATCTCAGACTTCATGTCTTGGGAAGAGACTCACCATCTCCATCAACCCAAGGAGGTTGATGCCGATGCATCAAGAGATGAAATATGTCTCCACCCTCCAACTTTACTGACACCAACCATCCTTACCCCTCTCTCCTTCTCTGATGGGTTCAATCATTGGTTGCAATGGCCACCAAGAATCACAGTTACATGTAGAAAATAAAGGACCTGGAAGGGAGTGTTCACAGCCTAATGTTTATACTGCTAACCCCAGGGCTTGGAAGACCAGCTCTAGTGAAAGACATCCCCAGTTCTGAGATAAAGATAAAACCTATGCACATCCTCCAGATTGAAAGACGCCCCTACAATAGGTCTCCCTACAAAAAGTGATAGCCTAAAAGATGTCTCCTGCATGCGCCTGACTGCTCACTAGGAGGTTGGAGACTGCCTTTCTTTAAAAGCAATCTGATTCTCTTGTCTGTCCCACCCAAGGAGTGGTCAGTCTGATGCTTTCTTCTGATAGCGATTGTTGAATGTTCCCCCCATAAGATCTGGGACATTCAAGGTTAAGCCACGGCCCCCGCTATTGTGTATGTGTCTGGGGAGTCTTGACAATCTCATGACAATATAAACCTGTTGGAAAATACGGTCACTCTCTTGATTCCAACATCAGAATGAACCCTTGTTGCCTCACCTCCTGTTGCCCTTATTTTTCTTAATGGCACCAGCTGTTCCTAAGGACCCGTTTGACTGTGGGGGCTAGGTCCCACAGCTCAGGGGTTTATTAGGAAAGTAACGGGTCACAATTCAGGATCGGAAATGCTTGGGCAAGGGTTACAAAGCTCTCTTAGCTCTGCCAGTCACTGCCCACCCTGCCAAGGAGCCTCAGCCAGAAGGTGCTCAGCTTTAGCTCTTGGGTCGGCAAGCCCAGCTCCCTGCAGGTGCATGACGGTGAGCCTCCCACCCAAAGAATTGTTCAGCTTTCTCACCCGGTCTCATGCCAGTCCTGGGGTTTCTGCGGTGGCCACGGTTTCTCTATATCTGCCACTACTTCTCAGCATCTCTCACTATCTCTGGGGTCACAACGCTCTGTCACCTGGATTGAGGAAACTCAGATTTTGTTCCACTCTTGGTGTTTCTTACATGATGGTAGTGAGACCTTCCTTCCCCTCTCCCCCGGCCCCCCACCTACAACTCGTTGTACGCCTAATGGAATTAACAAAACTAACCAATCCTTACATTGGGATTGTAGAGTTCTACTCCCCTAAAGGTACCAAGAACCCAAGCTACATGATTAGAAAATGATAGGGTCAAGGCACCTCATCTGGGTCTGACCCAGTCCAATGAAATATGGCTGAAGTTAATAAAAAAAAAAAAAAAAAACGATTACAGCAGTCCATTGACAAGGTGCTGCCAGATACAGCAGCTGACATCGGAAGAGGTCATGAAACGAGAGGTATGACTGCTGGTGTCAGGTTTATCATGGCTGAAAGAACCATTGAGATGGTCTATTTGTGCTTGATTGATGGTGCAAAGTCATCAGATACCGTCGTGAAGAGCGAGACTTCCAGGGCACCTCCCGTGCTCATTCAGAAACTGTCCACGGACCAACAGAACCAGGGGATGGCATGTGGTTTAAAATGACCGTTGGATCTTCTCACCCCACTTACACAGCCTGTCTGCTGAGCAAGTGTGGCCGTTATGTATTCGCGATGTCAATTTCAGGATGGGGAGGTAGGGGTGGAGCCTAGCCTGTTCATCTGGAGATAGCCGATGAGGCCTCTGTGTGGGCATGGCTTTCTCCTGAGGATTCTGGGAAGTCTCGAGGTATTTCCCAATTGGAGAAGAGAGATTCAACTCTCAGCCTCTGAGAGTCAGTCTCTGAGACAACGACGAACTACTGACAAGACAAGATGGCAGCGTCCGAAGAACTGGAAGAGCCGGAGGAGAAGCCACATGGCCTTACCCTGATGGAACCAGATCTCTGAAGCTGGAGAAGCCACAGAGAGACTCCTGCCACCCCTGAGATGTTTCTATCACCACTGGATACTGCTGATGGACCCTGAGTCCTGGAAATGAGGAGCCATGAGGGGACCCCTGCCAGAGCCAGGACTCTGCACTCACTGGCCTGTGACTTTGTGAGTTGGAAGGAGACTTTATAGACTGGTATTGGACATATGAACTAATATCGGACTTATGACTTTGAACTGAACTGCGTTGGGATGCTTTCTCAATGTTCCATTCCTCTTGTATATAAACCTTTCTCTTATATTCATACGTGTCTATGAACTTGTTTCTCTAGTCTACCCAGAATAACACCGCAAGTAATTCAAGAAGCTGGACAATGAGAAAAAGCACGTAGCATCAGATTGCAATGATGCCTTATTGAAAGCCTGTGCTGTGCAAATAACACAGTCTTGCTTGCTGAAAGCGATAAGGACTTGAAGCACCGGGAGATCAAAGGCTTCAGTACAGCTCACCACTCAGCGTCCAGAAAAACCACCTCTTCACACCTGGAACAACACGCAGCATCATGGGAACTGGAGGAAAGTTGAAGTTGGCCAGGGTCTCCTTCTACTTGCGTCCTTAATCCATGCTCACGGGAACGGCAGTCAAGAAATCAAACCACGCCTGCTATCACGTAAATCTGCGGCTCCAGGACGGTTGGCTAAGAAGCAACGACGCCTGTCACTTTGATGACTGAGGTGCCCCTGACCCAACCCATGGCATTGATCCAAGCCACGGGCACTTTCCATCATCTCACACGCACCGGACAGCTGGACAACGAATAAGAAAGACTGCCGAAGAACCGAGGCAGGCGAATGAGGGTGCTGGTGACAAAGATGGAAAGCGCTGTGGGCTGCCAGAAGGACAGACAGACCTGCCCTGGAGGAAGTACATCCAGAATGCTCCTGAGAAGGGAGGGCGCTGGGGCTGAGCCCCGGTGGCGTCGTGGTTGTGCGCGGGACTGCGGCCCACTGGGTTGGAGGTTCAAATCCAGCAGCAAGGCTGGGCCTCCTACTCCCACCGCCAGAGGGCAGTGATGCCCCCCCAAACAAACAAACAAAAAACAAAGAAGGGAGGGTGCTGAGACTTGGTCTCAGGGGCTTTGGACACGTTTTCCAGAAAGACCAGTCCTTAGAAAAAGATCTATCCCGTAAAAGAGGACAGCCAGCAAGATGGCTTGACAATGGCTGCACCGTGGGTTCCAATGTAACAGTTGTGAGGACAGGGCAGGACCTGGGAGTGTTTCTGTTGGCCTGAGAGTCACTATGAGTCATTGGGTGGGGACTGCAGAGTCTGGCCAGAAGGATCCGCGGCAGAGCTGCTGGGAGAATAATTGGACTGAACGGCAGAGGGCCTCATGGGATAAATTCACCGCTTTCCCTTACCTTCCCCACTGAAATCAGGGTCCCCAGGGGTCTCCTGGTGTCCAACGATTCCACAGGTCTCCTCTTCCTGCCTCTTAGAGATGTCTCATGTCTCGATGACGCAGGCTGCCCCTCCACGTGCAGGCAAAGGATCTGTGTCCGAGGGTGTCCCAACAGCCTCTGCACCCCCCCATAGTGACATGAAACAACACAGTCAACATCCGGTTTCTAAGAGGGGCCCGTTTCAGGGGGTGCCTACATGGCAACCCTCTGCGGGGATCAAGCAGGAGTCTTCTGGGACCTCCCTGCAATCCCCAGGCCAGCGCCTGGCCCTTCCTCTTTGTCCAGGGTTCTCTGGGCTGAATAACTTCTGGGCTGCAAAAAACCTTTCCCAAACTGCCAAGTGCTTCCTTTCACACTTGTTAACTGCTCCAGCCCCCACGTCCGACGAGTTCTCAACCTCCCTAATACTGCGGCCCTTTCATGCGGTTCCTCATGTGGTGGCGACCTTCAGCCATTAAAAGTATTCTTGATGCTCCTTCACCGCTGTGATTTTGCTACTGTTATGCATTGTCATGTAAATGCCTGATATGCAGGATATGTTTCCAATGTTACAAACTGAACATCACTGAAGCATCATGATTCCTCACAGAAACACTATGTCATTATCTATTGTGAACTATTTATTCCTAATGACAAATCCATGAAATTTTGTCTTGAACCATGGTATGGCATGGGTATCAATCTTCAGGCCGGTACTTGTTTGTGGCTTCTCTGCATGGCTGACCCGCCTGGAGACGGATAGAGGAGTGGCGTTTCGGTTCCTAAGACCATCAGAAACACTTTTCCGATGGTCTTAGGTGACCCCTGTGAAAGGGTCAATCGACCCCCCCCGCAAAGGGGTCTCGACCCACAGGTTGAGAACCGCTGGACTAGGCGCTGTGCTTACTGAGTTCCAGAATATCATCTGCGTTCCAACCAAGCCCAGGCCAGAGAGAACTGCAAAGGAGGGCTGCTGAGTTAGTCAGAACATGGTGGCTGCCTAGATACCATGCTCCCACTGGGTTAAAATGTGTCGGTGTCGAATCAATTCCGACTCCTGAAGTAAGAGCAGAGTGATCGGGGGCTTGGGTCTGAGCACAGGTCAAGGGTGATTCGCCGAATGAGAACTGTCAAGAAGAGGTCGTTCAGGGAAGGGGAGAGAAGACAATTCCAGACGAACTAAGAATCAGAATCAGCGAGTGAAACGGGACAGCTGTTTCCTTGGTGATGGGTTGAGAGGGGGAAGCGGGGCAAGCCTAGAGGGCCGGTCACATTCCCCCAACAGCAGGGAGGAGAGGACCGGCCATCAGCCATCTGGACATTCAGGTGGAACCCAAAGAGTGCTGGAAGTAAAGTTGGTGGGTCCATTGGAGTCAACTGCCCTGAAGGCTCATTCCTGGGTCCCAGGGGGAGCAGAAGGGATGAGGGGAGGCTGTGGCCATCTGATGAGGTGGCTGACGACTCAGCCGTGGTAGGAAAGGGATCTGGCTGGGGAAGAGGGCAGAACCCACAACTGACTGTGGCTTAGAGGGCAGGTGGGCTGAAGGCAAATGAAGGACCTGCGGTGGGAGTGGTGATACTGGGAGGGTGAAGGGATGGTGGAATAGAAGGGGACAACCAATTTCAGGGTCCTACATAGAACCTCCTTTCTGGGGTCCAGACAACAGGGAAGTGAGTGACGGGACACATTGAACAGTGTACGATGTGAAAAAGTAATAGCAATTTGTAAATTATTAAGGGTTCATGGAGGAGGGGGGTGGGAAATATGGGGAGCTGGTACTGGGGACCTAAGTGGAGGGAGGATGTTTCAGGGGTGATGATGGTAACAAGTGTGCAAATGTGGCCTGCATACAATTGATGTACGTATGGATTGTGATGGGAGTTGTATGAGTCCCCAATAAAATGATTTATTTTTTTAAAAAAGGAGGGGGAAAGAGGACCTTATACCAAGGGCTCAAGAAGAACATATTTGGAAATGAAGATGGCATGTGTACAAAGATGCTTGATACAAATGATGTATTGAATGTTATAAGAGCTATAAGAGCGCCCCCCCCCCCCCATAAAATCATTGGGGAAAAAAACTAAAAGAAAAGAAAATGAAGGATCTTGGGAGGTTCCCCAATTCCTGACCTTCGTGCTTCAGGTCACCTCCTACCCCTAAATAGCCCTCAGGCAGGTACAGAGGTACGGGAAAGAGCGTGCACGTGGACGAATCCTCCATGCTCACGAGTGAGGAAGTCTGAGGGGACAGGGTTCTGCTTTCACGGTTGTGAGTGGGAGAAGAGTCCCAGACACATTCTCCTCACTAAAAATCACCCCCCTCCATGCCCTCCCATCAGAGAGCTATCTGAATGATACTTCTTACAAGCACATGGCTGATCCCTAGACGGCCAAGAAGCAGACACGTTTCTTTGCTCTCCCTGCTCAAGAGGCCAGACGACGCCCCTCTGCCTGCCCCCAAGGCGAGTAATTGGTCTCTCCCCCCAAAGAAGCCAGGCACCTCCAGAGTTAAGGTACTGCCCACCTTGTTACATATGTAATGAGTGAGGTCTGCATGTCCTGAAAATGCACAAGCCTGTGAAAGAATATATTAGTGTGTTCTCTCTCTCTGGCACTTCCTGCCACAGAAGAGGTGAGCCCTTACATGCTTTGTCTACGGTCCCTTAGGACCCATCCGGATGTGGGCCGGATCCCACACAGAGGCCTCTTCCTACTGCTTCTCTCCTTCTCTTCTTGACTAGCCAGAAACAGTTTGGACCCCTCCTGCTTTGTAGATTGCAGGGGCCCCAGGAAAACAAAATGTGAGTCTTCTTTGACTTCAAATCTGTCTCCCCTCCATGCCCTATCAGCATCCCCTGCGAGCCCAAACAATGTCTTTGTGTAATTTACAAAATGGTCGTCTTTCCAAGCAGAATACACAGCAGGATCACCCCAGGGGCTCCTTCCCATTTAATCACAGGTGAATCCTATCAGTATCTGTCTTCTCTATCTTATCAGACCCAGCAGCATAGGGTCTGTGGCGGTCATGTGCTTCTGTTCATTTCATGACTGAGATGGAGAGGTGGAGTCTAGCCTGTTCATCTGGAGAGAGCCATTGAGTAGCCAGTGGGGCCTCCGTGTGGGCATGGCTTTCTCCTGAGACTTCTGGGAAGTCTAGCGACATTTCTCTCGTGAAGCTGTCTCCCCAGGTGTTGGGAGTGAGTCTCAGAGACGATGAATTACGGACAAGATGGCAGCATCCCAGTAGCTAGAGGAGCCGGAGGAGAAGCCACACGGCCTTACCCTGATGGAACCAGGCCTCTGAAGCTGGAGAAGCCACATGGAGACCCCTGCCAGCGCTGAGTTGCTTCTGCCACCACTGGATGCTGTTGGTGGACCCTGAGCCCTGGAAATGAGGAGCCAAGGGGAGACCCTTGCCAGCACCGGGATTCTGCACCCACTGACCTGTGACTTTGTGAGTCGGAAGGAGACTTTATAGACTGGTATCGGGCATGTGGACTAATATCGGACTTACGACTTTTGGCTGGACTGGGTTGGGCTGCTTTCTCAATGTCCCATTCCTCTTGTCTATCAACCGCACCCTTATATTCATATGCGTGTCTATGAATTTGTTTCTCTCGTCTCCCCGGACTCACACAGGGTCACTTGGAGGGACTTAGAGACTTTGGCTACAGGAGCCGCCGTCAATCATTCACTGCCCCTTCCGGTACAGTGCCACACTGAGCCACATCTCGGTCACGTGTCGGGGGGATGGGATTCTTGATGGGCGTTTTCACCAGGCCCACAGAGAGTCAGCAACTGTAGCGGGAACCAACCACTACACGTTTCTCTGCACTCTCCCCGCAACGAGCCATTGAGCCGGCCTGAGATGTGGGGTACGCTCGCCAGGGACGGGTTCCTCTGTTCCAGGATGTGGAGGATTCGGAGAAGAGAAAGTAGAAATGACTTCCTTCCAGATATGTGTAGCAGACACTCTTCAGGGCTTCTCAAGCAAAAAGAGGTTTACCAAGGCTCCATGTCACGTGAACCAGGGAGTTGTGAGGGACGCACTGAGGGAAGGATTCCCCAGCTTACGAGATGTCCCTCAGGCAGACATTTCCCTGACATCTGCTTACATGGGCTATTTCTGATCAGGCCCTGGCGTCCAGACCCTTTGCAGGGATACGTTCTTGCCACTTCCGTGATGCCAAAGAAAGCCCTGTTCCTTCGCTTTATAAGCCAGCTTGTGGCATGCCTAGCCAGCGTTTAAACGAGCGAACACACCAGGGCGTGCCCAGTCAGAGTGACCCTGTGGGAGCGGGTAGAACTGCCTGTGTGGGTTTCTGAGACTGTCACTGTACAGGAGTCGACCGCCTGGGCTTTCTCCAGAGAAGCGGCGGCCGCCAGAATGGGGGACCAGCTCCTGGTTTCCATATCCCCCTTTTGAGGGGGCCTCTCCTCAGCCTGCCTCCCTTACTCGTTGGTGTGTTCCTGGCTTTGCCTGTCTGCTGGTCTCCTGGGCAGCCTGCTTTTCCCCGACTTCCACAATCACCAGGGACTCAAGATGGCATTCGGGCGATTTCTAGGGTTGGGGTGAAACTGGAGTTCTCGCTGGAGTGCCTTTGGCTTCAGGCACTGGCGCAGAGGGCCTTCAAAGCCTGTGGGGAAAGTCTGTTATCTGTGAATCCCATTTCCCAGGAGTTTTCTGAAGCCCGGAATGGAGTTGGCTGGTAGAACAGCTGTGGTGTCACCAGGAGAAGCCAACAGTGCTGGGTAGCCCTGTCAGAGGAGCTGGCCCCAAGATGACTCTCAGATTTCCATACCGCGTTTCAGAAATGTATTATTAAAACATCCCGATAGTTATGACAACAAAAACTTTCCCCACAAGACCCGCTGACACATGTCAGCCTCCCTACAAGACAACATCTCCGTGCTGATTTCCTTCTGGAAGCTTCTAGGGGCCCTGGAGGCACGGTGGGTTATGACCTTAAGGTCAACATCTTGAAACCACCAGCGACTCCTTGGGAAAAGGAAAAGGCTTTTCTACTCCTGTCAGAAGAGGCCAGCTTCTGATACATACATCACGAGTTCCATAGGCAGTTGTACGGCGATAATTATTATTTATTAGATTAAGGATATAGAGAGCATGAGAGAGAGAGGAACAATAAGAGATACATATCACGTCAGGGTAGCATGCTCATCTCTATCCCACTTGGTGGTCCATGTGGAGAGAGAGAGCGGGGGAAGGGGTTACATGATGAGGGAGAGGAGCCGACAGCTTCAGGTGCTCAGGGGCAGCAGAGAGGCAGGAGAGAAAGGGGAGAGAGAGCCTCTATCCTATGCCCCATATCCCCCCCCCCCCCCCAATCCTTATATATCCTCTGGAGTCAAGCTAATTCCCCAATTACAGGCAAGGACATGTGCCACAAGAAGGGGTTGTGCCATATGCACTTGTTATAGGAAAGGGAGCTACCAGGGTCCCATGTGACAAGACCAGACCCCAGACTCCAGGATGTGGCTAGACAGGTTAGGCTAGAGATCATTCACAGCAGCATGTGAATCTGCCCACAGGCTTCAAGGGAAGCGAGCCATCATCCTAACAGCAGGGGAGTCAGCTCTGCTGTGAGACACACAAAGGCCTGGATAACTGGGAGCTCCAGAGAGAATAGCTAACTTCCACACCAAATGCTTTTTAAATAGTTTGCTTAATATTCTGGAGTATATAATTGTGGCAAAGACCTGTCTTCATCCCACCTATGCCCATGAAGAGTTACCCATTTCAGAAAGCCCGTCCAATAAAGTCACTATAATGCCAGAATGGACTCCATGGCAGCGAGTCTGGAGTTGAGTCTAATGAGCTCTGGCCAGAGCAGCATCATCGATTACCGTGACCCTGTGATCTCGTGGTCTTCCTGGCACATGCCAACGGCCCTTGCTGTTGTTTCTGTCACTGACAGTGTTCTTACACTTGCCGATTTTGCGCAAGGGTCTTGTGTCTTAGCTACGACATCGTGGCAAGGCCATTCGCCAACTTCTGTCAAAAACCTTTGGACGTGAAGTAGTAATTATGGGAAAACAGGAGGACCAGCCTTCTGTGCTGGAACAAATATGTAGGGGTGTTGCAATGGATGTTGCCTTTCCACGTGGGGAGACTTTACAGGGCAGTTTGTCATGATGATGCATAGACTCTAAGGAGTCCTGCCAGCACAGTGGGTTAAATATTGGATGGCCAACCACTAGGTCAGTGGTTCAAAGCCACCAACTGATTTTCATGAGAAAGATGAGGTTGTTTGCTCCTTATAATAAGATCTGCCTTCTCTGAAACCCTAGAAAGCAGTTCTGCTCTGTCTTACGGGTCACTCTCAGTTGGAATGGATAATCTAATCTAATTCATATCATCTAAGAAATATGACAGTGAAGCGATTTGCTGTCTATTTGTCACATATTATCCAAGGATTGCAATTTTGAAAAATGTTCGTAAGGATTCGGTGTGGTGGTTGTGGCAGTCATGTGCTTATGCTAATTTTATGATTGAATGGGAGGGGTAGAGTCTTGCCTGTTCATCTGGAGATAGCCATTGAGGCCTTTGTGTGGGTATGGCTTTCTCCTGAGATTCCTGGGAAATCTCGCGATATTTCCCTCGTGAAGATGAGAAGCCATCTTCCCCAGTGTGGGGAGTTAGTCTCAGAGATGATGAATCACGGAGAAGACAAGATGGCAGTGTCTGAGGAGCCGGAGAAGAAGTCACACGGCTTGGCCCTGATGGAACCAGACCTCTGAAGGTGGAGAGGCCACATTGGGACTCCTGCCAGCGATGAGTTGCTTCTGCCATCACTGGATGCTGTTGATGAACCCTGAGCCCTGGAAGTGAGGAGCCATGGGAGACTCCTGCCAGCGCCAAGATTCTGCACCCACTGACCTGTCACTTCGTGAGTCGGAAGGAGACATTATAGATTGGTGTCAAACATATGGGCTAATATCGGACTTATCACTTTGAACTGGACTGGGTTGGGATGCTTTCTCAGCGTTCCATTCCTCTTGTATATAAACCCTTTACTTATATCCACATGCGTGTCTATGAAATTTGTTCCTCCAGTCTACCCGGACTAACACAGTGGTCAAGGGTGGGGAGGAGGTCTGTGGCGGGTGTGTGACCCCAGCCCTCCCGGTGTCCTGTGGCAGGGCATCTCTCTGGCCCCACTCCCAAGGAACACTTTCTTTCTGACAGTTCCTGGGAAATCAAGAGAAACCCTGATTGCAACATGTTTCTAGGGAATTTGGCTCATGGGGTAAACAGCATAGCAGCATCCCGGGCAACCCTGTGCTGCTTCTGTGCTGCCTGGATCTTGCTTCTTGCAACCTACCCCACCCACTCAGTTTCCCCTGAGTCTCTTAGCTCTGCACTGCCAGCTAGCCTGTCTTCTCCCCTTTGCCCAGGCACTCTTTCCTCAAAGATTCAGCCATGCAATGGGTTTCTCAGAGGGTTCATGTCCTCTGGAAGACAGAGCACAGAGAAACTCTGCAACTGTGCCTCCTTCTGTCGCAACGGTGAGAGTGGAGCCCAGGGAGCACTCCTGACACCATGAACTTTGGAATACAGCAACCTAGCCAACTGACGGGAAGAGATACACATTTGTACCCAATCCCAAAGTAAAGGGGACCCAGCAGAAGGCAGAAACTATTGAACAATATCATTAACATTCCCTGCAAGTAAAATTTTCCCGAGGATAACTTAAGCCTGGGGATAGCAATACATCAGCAGGGAGTGGCCAAGAATTCAAGCCAGACTGAGGCATCCCAAAGCTATGGTCCTTGAAAAGATGAAACCTTGGTGTGGGAGACGTGTTTGATTTCAGCATGGCCGCTGTGATTGGTAGGTTTGTTGCGCCCACATGGCCAATGAACACATGTCAGATTAATGGAAGGGCAGATAATGGAAGGGCAAGCCTCACCTTTCTCTCTCTTGGATCTTCTGACCAGTGTACAGCCGGCTGTCTTGCTTGTTCTGTGCCTCCATTGGAAAGCTGCGCTACCTGTGGGACATCTAACCCAAGTCACTGTAATTTGAGGTTCCTTCAAGCCATGCTTCGCCATGCTACTGGGATATGCATCCCTTGAGTTTGGGACTGTCAAACCCTGTCATCTGGCTGACTGCTTGTGGCCGGATAGTCTGAATTGCTCTACAAAGGACTGCCTGGTGACCCTCACGACTTGAAGGACTGCCAGTGTATTAGCTGTCTCATGGAAGTGAGTTGCTCTGAGCCATTCCTATTGTCATAGATTAATTAACTGATTATTTCTTATGCTATATCTCTTTCTAAATATGTATAAAATCATTAGTGTCCTGGTTTTATTTTTCTAGAGAACCCTGTCTCACCTAGCTGCAAACCTGTACAGTGGTGATGGATTGAGCTTGGAGGTGAATGAGCAGCTTGGGACAACAGCTGCATCCTGTGGGGATTTCCCAGTGAATCATGGGGTCTTTCCAAGAGACACAGAGATAAAGGTGAGAGGTTGAGACAGAGTCGCAGAGAGGAGACAGAGCTCAGTTAGAGATGAAGAGCAAAGATACAGGCTTTATTGGAGGTAGGGAAGGACTTTTGGGAAGGGAAGGAACAGCAGAGAAATCGAGACAGGAGTATCTTGAGCTCCTGAGGCCTGAGAGTTAGGCCAGGGAAGTCACACCCAGTATTGGGGTGATGAGATATCTATATCTCTCTCTCTATATGTTTCTAATGCAGCATTTGCAAGTTTCGGGTTGGAGGGTGACCTGTGGGCAAATCATCTCTTTTTTCCAAACTTGTTTCCCGGAATGTTAGAGGGGGAGCTCTGAGCCTTGCTTGGGTAGAGGCTGTGCCCTACTCAGGAAGATAAGCTCTATGAGATGCTAGAGACAGGGTTTACAAAGTTCAGCAAGTTGTTCATCTCCTTCTTGTGAGGGTGGTGCAAAGGGGTGCAAGGGGTTGCTTGGTCCAAGAGGCTTCCCAGTCCAGGGGGCTGATTTGACCCTGCCCCATACATTCCAAACTCTTTAACAATAGTGAAAATGGGCATTGCATTCATCTTTAACTACTTCCTGCTGGTGTGTGACCAAGTGGGGAGGATTAAGAGTCGGGAAGTTTGGGGCCTCGGCCAACAGATAGCAGACTAAAGCAGTAGAGAAAGAAGTTTGTTGAGGATCAAGTTGAAGATGTTTCTTGTTTGTTCCTGCAAAAACTTAAACACACAGGGAGTTAAAAGTAATAGTACACAAATTGTTATTAGACACTCAGTGAGAGGTGTAATCCAGGACATGACCGATTTTTGAAACCATGAGGAAGGGCTGGTGGTGCCCCACTGATGTTTTATCTACTGTCAGCAAATTAAGGGTTCAGTGATTTTATAGGGCAACTTGTGCTAAGGATTTTAACTGTTTGGGGAGGGACATGAAATTGGGGAGGCATTGAGTACAAGGGAAACAAGAGTTAGAGGTGAAATTTATGAAAATTGTATTTTGTAATGGGCTGACCTTGAATAATAGTTTATCCTATTGGTTTTTCAGTCAAACCGGCTGCAGTGAAAAAGGAAGTAAAACTGAGTCCTACAACTGATCTTTGATAAGGGTCCAAAAAATATCAAACGGGAAGCAGATGCCCTTTCCAACAAATGGTGCTGGAAAAAAAGGATATCTGCCTATAGAAAAATGAAGCAAGACCCTTACCTCACTCCATGCACTAGAATAAACTCAAGATGGATCACAGACCTCGAACTAAAACCTCAAACTATTAGAGCCATCATTGAGGGAATTGGGACCAACCTGAGAACTTTGGCACAGGGACTACATAGGCTATCAGAAATAGGGAAGGACACAAACACAGAGGAGGCTCAAATAGACAAGTGGGATATACTGTAGATAAAACACCTGTGCACATCAAAAGAATTCATCAAGAGAGTATTAAGAGAGCCCACAGACTGGGACAGCATCTTTAGCAAGGACAAATCAGATAAAGGCCTTATTACCAAAATCTACAATACCCTGATAGCTTCCAAAAAGAAAAGAAACTAACTGCCCACTGAGGAGGTGGACAAAGGACATGAACAGAAGTTTCACATTGGCAGAAATCCGAATGGTCAATGAACAGATGAGAAAATGTTCCCGATCATTAGCCATAAGAGAAATGCAAATCAAAACAATGGTGAGATCCCCCCTAACACCTTCAAGGATAGCCCAATTTAAGAAATCAGAAAGCAGCAAGTGTTGGAGAGGCTGTGGGGAGAGAGGAACTCTTATCCACTTCTGGTGGACCTGTAGGTATGTACAGCCACTATGGAAATAGATTTGGAGATATCTAAAACAGATGGAAATCGAGCTACCATATGACCCTGCAATCCCCCTGCTGGGCACACACCCAGAAGAGGCCAGCAACAAACTGCGACCAGACATCTGTGCTCCAATGTTCATCGCAGCACAGTTCACAATTGCAATGAATTGGAAACAGCCCAAATTTCCATCAACTGACGAATAGATTAAAAAGCTGTGGTACAAGCAATAAACAAGTAAACCAAAAAAAAAAAAAAAAGCTGTGGTACATATATACAATGGAGTACTATGCATTGCTGAAAAGCAGTGATGAACGCATGAAGCACATCACCCACCGCATGGGAAGAACTGGAGGAAATTATGCTAAGTGAAGTTAGCCAAATGCAAAAGGCCAGGTACAACATGAATCCTCTGAGGTAAGCTTAATTTTAAAAAATGCAAAGGGGGTATCAGGAAAAAGCTACGGTATACAAAATGCCTGGGGAGAGGCCCAGGTAGTATGCTGGAGCCAGACCAAATCTAGGGCTACATATGGTAGCCTCCTGGAGTAGGGGGATGGGAGTGGGGGTGGGCAGATGGTGATGTGTAGAGAGGGAATGGGGTACTCACCCACCCAAGGGGAGTGTATTGTTTATATCTCCACAGGGAAAGAGGAACCAAACTGAAACCCCGTGATCCAGGATGTGAGTGCCGCGTGATGGCACGGAGAGGAGAACTAACGGAGGGGTCTGAACGCACAACCCCAATCCCAGCTACAGGGGCAGCCCCTTCTCCACCAAGGGAGTTTGCCTTGAAGGTTAGCACTGAAGCTACAGCTTGGGGAGTGAGAGATTTCTGACCAGACACATGAGAACAAATGAAGGGGGAGGAAGAGAGAACGGAGTGCATCCTGGCCCTCCCACCCGTCTTAGAACAGCCGATTCACAAAGAGGATCATATGGCCGGTCCCACTATGAAATATGGCTACCATCGCTGACCCAAGACCTTTCGGGGGCAACAATGGAGAAACAGGGTCAGGATTATACCCTGTCCGACACAGTCACACCTTGGCAAAGCACTAAGGGTGTGCAACAGAGCATGAAACTCCAGATGGAGTGACAAAGATATACTTTGGGGCCAGGGTGTGGTACCCTATCCGACTCAGCCAGGGGACACTCCTGGAGGTCAACGAACAGAACTTTAATTATTTACAGGTTTTATACTGTTATTATGTCTATTTTTTTACACATATATAAGACATTGGGTTTTTTTGGGTTGTTATCATTGTTCTATTTTCTTTTGTTGCTTCCATTTTAGGATCTTTTCTTTTTTACATCTTGTTACCTCAATAGGTATATCTATATAAGATAAACTGGACAGTCTGAAGGTAAAAATGGGGGGACTGATGGTCCCAGGGCGGGGGATATGGGAGAAGGGGAGGAGGGAGAAAGGAGATGGTGTTGACCAGCCCAGGGATAAGGATATAACAATTGATCCAAAAGTACTGACAAGGTGAATGAGAGAAATCCAACAGGGATTGATCAAGAGTAATGTAGCAGAGAGAAAATACTGGAACCCAAATGGAAGCTGAGTATGATAGTGGGACAAGAGGAAAGTAAAAGGAAATAGAGGAAAGAACTAGGGGGCAAAGGGCATTTATAGAGGTTTAAATACAGGCATGGACACAGGTGCATATATTTATATGTGACAGTGAGGAAATAGATCAATATGCATATACTTATAGGCTTAGTATTAGGACAGTAGATGGGCATTGGCCCTCCACTCAAGTACTGCCTCAGTGCAAGAACACTTTATCTCATTAAATTGGCATTCCATGCTGCTCACCTTCCCAACACAATCACTGAAGACAAAGCATAAGCAAAGGTGGTGAAGGAGGCTGATGGTTTCCAGTTATCAAAAGATATGGTGTCTGGGGTCTCAAAGACTTGAGTAAACAAGCAGCCATCCAGTTCAGAAGCAACAAAGCCCACATGGAACAAGCACACCAACCTGTGTGATCATGAAGTGTTGAAGGGGTCCTGTGTCAGGCATCAAAGAACTAAAATTACATCATTATAAATAGGGAAGAGTACAGATTGGGGACCCAGAGCCCATCAATAGGTGAAGCGACGTCCTCTTACAGAGGGGTTACAGGGAGGAGATGAGCCAGTTAAAGTACAGGGTAGTAACAATGACATATGCAACTTTCCTCAGTTCTCAAATGCTTCCTCCCACCCATTATCGTGCTCCCGGTTCTACCAGACAAACCCAGCTAGACCAGGGGATGTACACTGGAGTTGGAAACATGGGGATTTTAGCACAGATGATCCTTCAGGACGAGTGGTGGGAGTGGTGATACTGGGAGGGTGGAGGGAGGGTGGAATAGAAAGGGGGAACCAATTTCAGGGATCTACATATAACTTCCTCTCAGGGGCACAGACAACAGGGAATGAGTGAAGGGACACATTGGACAGTGTATGATATGAAGAAGCAATAACATTTTGTAAATTATTAAGGGTTCATGGGGGAGGGGGAAGGGAAACATGGGGAGCTGGTACTGGGGGCCTAAGTGGAGGGAGGATATTTTGAGAGTGATGATGGCAACAAGTGTGCAAATGTGGCCTGCATTCAATGGACGGATGTATGGATCATGAGGGGAGGTGTATGAGTCCCCAATAAAATGATTCATTAAAAAAAGGGGGGGAGGGAGGGAGAAAGAGGAGCTTATATCAAGGGCTCAAGTGGAAAATGTTTGGAAATGAATGTGGCAGCATGTGTGCAAATGTGCTTGATACAGATGATGTACTGAATGTTACAAGAGCCCCCAATAAAATTATTATTAAAAAAACGTATTCCTATTAGCACAGGTGGAAATCCTGCATCCTGTGACTGAGGTAGCTAGGTTGAGTGAGTGAGTTGCACAGTCATTTACATTTTTGCTTGTCTGTGAGCTCACATGGTGAGCTGTGGAGCGATAGTCACTGGAAGGCAAAGGGACTGGTTAGATGTGTTGAGACATTTTGTTAATAAAAGAGACCTGAGGCCTGCATGGATTAGGTAAGTGCTACTTGGTGTTTAGTGCAAATGACACTTGTGTGATTCAGAGACAGAAAACATAGGTTGTAGGAGCTGATGGAGAGGACAGGGCTCCATAGGGAGGGAATGATGGACCAGATCTTTGACTTGGATGGCGGGAGAGCTATTCACTTAATGTTTATGTGGGGGACACTTTAGTTGTTAGGGATCTTCTTTTTGGGAGACGTGCAGATTTTTAGATTAAGTGAAACTACAGTCTAGGCAGTTCGTTGCTGTCCCTGGATGTCTATGACGGAACTGTTATTAACAATGACAGTTAGGGTTGAGCCCCGATGGTGAGGTGGTTGTGTGTGGAACTGCAGCCCACAGGGTTGATGGTTCAAATCCAGCAGCAGCTCTCCAGGAGCAAGACTGGGCTTCCTACTCCCACCAGGGCAGTGGTGCCACACACACAAAAATCCCCCCCCTCCCAAACCCAATGAAAGTTAGATCTGGATTAGGATTTGGGCTGATTTTAAAGTTAAGGTTGAGGCAGTGTTAGCTCCTTAAATTACCTGTGGACAGGAGTGACTGTCAGATCCCAGGGAGTCTGGGAGTTGACGTGGGGAAGTTGCTGGGTTCAGGGAGGGAGAATGGTGCAGACATATGTTAGGGTTTTCAAGAAACATAAGGTGGGTTTTTCAGGCAGCTGAGAGACAGTAAAGACAGAACTTGGTGTGAGAGAAGGTCCTGCAGTTTGGGGGTCAATAACGTCTGACAAGCTGGGTTAAGGGAAATGAAGAAAAAGGTGTCATTAAAGGTGTGTGTGGGGGGGGATCACCATTAATTTTTAGATCTGAAAACAAAGGAGGAGGTATTAGAGGTTTTGAAGGCTTGCCCATCTATATCCACAACCGTGATTGGAGGAGGAGAATTGGGGCATGAGAAGGAGGGAAGGGCTGAGAAGACAGGTCTCTCGCACCACCAAAAAGGAAACCGACTTACCTGCTGCCTTGACGCTACCCTGGGTTTGGCGTGGAGGGAGGGTGTCACTGGAGTATTGTTGTTATCAGTGGCAGTTCAAGGTTTGGAGGGATTGACCTACGGCTAGACACTGAGGGACAGCCACTTCTCCAGTGGCCTTGCTGACCACATGATGGACAAGGTTTCCTGAAGCAGGGTCCTGGCGGCGGGTGGTCAGGGTCACTGTTGAAGTTACAGCTTCCTGAAGTCTTCTGACTCCTCCCTCCAGCTGATCCCGGGGGCAATACACAAGACTTGGGATTATCAGCCTGATTTTTGGTGGATTCGGGATTTATAGGCATTGAAAACTTTAAATGCCATATTCACCTGGTCATGGATGGAGGTTTGAGGGCCACCCTCGGCTTTTTTAAAATGTTTTTTTTTTTTTTTTATATTGATAGCTGACTGAGTTGTAAAGTGAGTGGCTGAGACAGTGGTTTCTGCCAGAGAGGCAGGGGTTAATTTAGTACACTGGTTTAAGGCTTAAGTTAGGCCTGAAAGAAAAACGGCAGGACTTTTATCTGGCTGCTGAGTAATGTTTTGTAGCTTGTCCAAGTTAACTGCTTTATGAGAGATGACTTACAAGCCTGAGTAAGGTATTGGAACTCCTTAATAAAGGTGGTAGGGTTCTGTGAGAAAATCCCAGCAGCTTCTCACAAAGGCAGTGACTAAGGAGTTTGGGGGGCTGTGGGTGTTGCCTTAGAGGAGGCTGAATAGGGAGGGAACAAGAAGAGGGGGAGAGAGTCCGGACCGATGGTTTTGGCTCTGGGGAGGACAGGGGTCAGAGGCGCAGTCGACTCAGCTTTTGGGAGTGGAGAGGGTAGGAGGGGGAGGCCATGGTGAGGGGCGCGGAGATTATGTCAGAGGCTGAGAAGGGGCCTGAATAGGCTGTGGGTTGAGGGATCTGGGCCATTTGGGGTTGCGGAGGAAATCTGGGAGGAGCCTGAGCTGGCCCTGGGCCTGCAGGAGAGGCAGGCGGGAGAGACAGGGTTCCCGGGGAGTCAGAGGGCCGTGTTGTTTTGTTGGGCAGAGGGAGGTAAGGGGAGCTTGGAAGAGGAGTTCGGAAGAGGTCACTGCAGACAGATTGTGCGAGGAGGACTGGGGCTGGGGGACAAGGAGGCACCCAGAGAAGGATGAGGAGAACGGAGAAGGAAAGAGCCGGAATGCACAAACCCTCAGACCATCTTTAGGTTTGGTGACACAAATTGTCAAGGTTGCAGATGCTGTCTGGCTAGCGCAACCCATTGTTCAATTGGTATTGAGGCCACACTTGGTTACAGAAGAAGACCAGGCGCTTAAGGACGAACATCTGGAGCCAAGCCCAGCTCAGTCAGAATTAGGGACTCAGTGGGAGAGTCCTGGATTCCCCAAACAGGAGGGTTCCCCGGTGTGGGCTCACAGCTTCAGCCGGCAGACCCAGATGAGTGACAGCAAAAGGCACCCAGGAAGCTGGGCAGGGGAGACCTGGCTTTGTGGCCGGTTGAAGAGAGGGCGGGCGGTCAGAGGCCTCTGTTCAGAATGAGAAAAGGAGGAAGGTAAGTCTGAGAGTGGGTGCCACAGAACGGTGGACCTGACGTACACAGATTGCCAGGCCCAGGGCCAGGGGTCCTGTTAGCGGCAGAAATCCCAGAACGTAAACACAGAGACGAAGGGCCGGGGAGGAAGCTACTCACTGGTAGATGCAGTGGATGGCAGCGGAGAGGTCCTAGTTGGAAGAGAGGGAGGGGGCATGGAGGAGAGAGGCGTGCCACACTTGCCCAAGGGTGAAGACACCTCTTACTCCTCCCAAGTTTCATGCCCCAAGACGAGAGGTTGAGACAGAGCCGCAGCGAGGAGACAGCGCTCAGTTAGGGGTGAAGAGCAAACATCTAGACTTTATTGGAGGTGGTGAAGGACTTTTGGGAAGGGAAGGGACTGCAAAGACAGAGACATGAACAGCTTGACCTCCTGGGCAGGTCCGGAGGCCTGAGAGTTAGAACAGGGAAGCCATGCCCAGTATTGGGGTGGTGGGATATATATATATATATATATATATATATATATATATATATATGGTCTGAGCTACGCTACAGGAATGGGGGCTGATGAAAGAAAGGGGAGGTTTCTTGTGCTGCGCTTGCAAGTTGTGGGTTGGGAGGTGACCTGTGAGCAAATCATCTTTTTTTCAAACTTGTTTTCCCGGAATGTTAGAGGCGGGGGGTGGAGGGGTGGGGGGGGGTGCTCATGCCTTGCCCAGGTAGAGACTGTGCCCTGCCCGGGGAGATAAGCTCTGTGAGATGCCAGAGGCAGGGATTACCAAGTTCAGCAAATTGTTCATCTCTCTCTTGTGAGGGTGGTGCAAAGGGGTGCAACGGGCTGCCCGGTCCAGGGGGCTGCCTGATTCGACCCTGGCCCATCCACCCACCAGGATGATGTCATGAGCCTGGGCCTAATTTGGGCACTCAGGTGTACCTCCTACCTGGTTTCCAGAGGCTTGAATAGGAGCATGCTCAGTTTATGGGCTTCACAGGTGTCGAATGGTTTCCTGATTTCTTTCCAACCTCCTCTGTGGGGTCCTTTGCAGGCTGGGAGGGACAACCCCACCCTCCCCATCCCTACATCTAGCTGGCTAAGAAATTCTCAAGGCAAGCGTTGTTCTTGCGACGTAAGACTTAGGTGCAAACCCGGCAGTTGCGATGCATGATGACCGTGGGTACATCAGAGCCAGACGCTGCCTGGTCCACAATTGTCCCAGTGATGGAGTCCATTGCTGTAGTCACTGTGTCAGTCCATCTCCCTGAGGGGCTGCCTCTTTCCCGCTGACCCTGGGGACCTTTTCCAGGACCCGGTCTCTTCCTGAGAGCAGGCCCAAAGTATAGAAGAGGAAGTGTCAGCGTCCAAGGGGCAATGGGAGAAGGGTTAGAGAAATGGAAACCATTTTCAGCAGTGATAGACTTCGCCAGAAGCTGTGTCACCTCTGGATGTTCTTATTTAGTAAAGGTGTCTGTGATTGTGTATCAAGACTTTGGGACTCCCCCTTGCAGACCTTCGGCCCCTCCCCGCCAATAAAATTCCCACTCACCCACCCACTTCCTGCCCAGAAGAATAGCAGGAAAAAGAAAAAGGAAATACTAAGGGCTGGGCAATCTGCAAACAAGGGAGGGAGGGACAGATGTCAGTCTGTTTTCCCCTGCTTCATGCTACTTCAGATTCACAGATATCTAATTACTCTGCACAAGCAAGCGTTTGGGGGACGGGCAAACGGTCATGCCCGCAAGCTCTGTGATTATATGGCTTCTGACTCCCTACGGGGGAGCTGGCGAATAACATGGGCTGTTTATGAGCATGTGCTATGTCTCATATTATTAATAACAGCTGACATGCTTTAAAAAAAATGGCATGGGGGAGGTGTCTGACCTCTAACTTAACAAGTGGGGGGAGAGACTCAAGATAAACAACTCAAGGCCAGGTCCCATAAGGCAGAGGTCAGACGTGCCTCTAGGCGCTGGCCTTTTGATGATGTTGGCACCATCCCACCCACTGCGTTTGGCAGACTCTCAGAATTCATTGCCATGGCCCCAGTGCACTCACAGGAAAGACTTCTTCTTAGGGAAGTTCACTGCTCCAATGTAAGATCAGAAATCACTCAGGTTACAGTTCTTCAGTCAGGAAAGCTTCCATTCCAGCAGTGCCTGTCTCTCTCTCTGGTCTTTGGCCTCTTTCGGCCCCTTGGCCTCTGCCCTCCTTGGGCAGAGATTGCCATGTTCTTTTAGCCCAGCCAAGAAGTGCTCAGAGGCCCTCACCCCACTGCAGAAAGCCTTGACCCGAAATGGCTTCTCTCTCGCTCTGCAGAACACCAAACTCAGACTCACCAAGCGCTCAGAGGCATCCACCCCACCAGCAAGCCTCCTTCCTGCAGGTGCTCAGCTTTCTCACTCCATGGCCTGGGCGTGTTCTGTCTCTGCTGCCACCATCTGGGACCTGATGCAGGGCCTCCGCTCTCCATCTCCTGGACCAAGGAAGTTCTCAGTGCAGGGATCTGGCTCTTTCAGGATGGTTAAGGGAGTCCTCCCACTTCTAGATTAAGCCTGATGTATGGGCCAGGGTTCAGGCAGCCCCTGAACCGGGCAGCCCCTTGCACCCCTTTATACCACCCTCACAAGAAGGAGATGATTAACTTGCTGAACTTTGTAACCCCTGCGTCTGGCATCTCAGAGCTTATCTCCCAGGTAGGGCACAGCCTCTACCCGGACAAGGCATGGAGCGCCCCCCTGTAACGTTCCGGGAAATAAGTTTGAAAAAAGAGATGATTTGCTCACAGGTCATCTCCCAACTTGAAACTTGCAAACCCAGCACAAGAAGCGTCCCCTTTCTTTCATCAGCCCCCATGCCTGTAGTTCAAACCCTGTATACATTCCACCACCCCAATACCGGGCGTGGCTTCCCTGTTCTAACTCTCAGGCCTCCGACCTACCTGCCCAGGAGATCAAGATGCTCCTGTCTCTCTTTCTCTGCTCTCCCTTCCCTACCCCAAAGTCCTTCACCACCTCCAATAAAGCCTGTATGTATGCTTTTCATCCCAAACAGAGCTCTCTCCTTCCTGCAGCTCCGTCTCACCCCCCCATCTAGTGAGATGGTGAGACTGACCGAGCTGCATGTGAGAGGTCCCTGCACCTTGTTGGCATGACTCCACCTGTCAAGCACCTGATTTCTACCGTTAACAAGATATCCCATCCCCTTGGTAGGCCACAAGCACCTCACGTTTGCACCATTCTAGCCTTGGTGAGAGTGACAAAAACAATGTCCGGAAGAATCAACCCAAGTAATTCCCTGACCACATGTGTCCTCCCTGGGCAGTTCCCACATACCAGGCCTCGGGTTCATCACTCTATAGGCATCACCTAATTAACGGCCCTTCCTTCAAGGGGGACATTCTTATGATGAGCATCACCCCCTTTTACAGATGCCTGAAGGGGGAGTGTCCCCTGGACCACACAGCTAGGAAGTACAGGGCTGGGCCAGGAGTTGACCAAGCAGCCTGACGCCCAGGTACAGAGCTGACTCTGGAGTGACGTGGGTATGCAGATTAGTAAGAGTTCACTGGAACAAAAAAAAGTTCACTGGAGGAACGCGGGGGGTGTCATGGTTACAAGTTTGGGGCAGCTAGCTGCAAGGTTAGCCGTTCAAAGACACTGGCTGTTCCTTGAACTAGATGAGGCTTTCAACTCCTTTTTTTTTTTCCTTTAAGGTAGAACCTACCATTTTATTTAGATCTTCATTAAACCGCTGGAAGTGAGAACCAGACATATGTCAAAACCTCCAAGAGATCCTGAAAGGTACTTTCTGCTTAGGGCAAGCAGTCAGAGTGAGTGTGTAACTGCGCCGGCTTCTCTGTAGCACCCAGTCAAATCAGCCTCGCCATGGCCAGCTGCCACAGCTCTGCCCTCCCTTCTGTTAACACCAGCCAGAGCCCCTGCAGGTCGAACCCAAGGCTTTTCTGTAGGACCCCTTGGCTTACCTGACAGTGCTAGACACATGTAAAAGGAATTATGGTGCTCAGAGGGCAAAAGAGGAAAAAAAAAATTTTTTTAAGCCATCACTGCCCTCTGGTGGTGGGAGTAGGAGGCCCAGCCTTTGCTCCTGTGAGCTGGAATTGAACCTCCATCCCAGTGGGCCGCAGTCCCGCGCACAACCACTACGCCACTGGGCCTCAGCAAGAGGAAAAAATTTTTAAGAAGCTACCATGTGAGGTGATGGCTTCTCTTTAGTTACTTACGCCATACCCCAGAAGACAATAAATAAGCAATTAGAAAACGTTCAGGTATGAAGGGATTTCTTCCCTCCCTACCACTCAACCTTGTACCACCCTAACTGCATCGGATAGGATCACCTGTGCTCACTAAATGCATTATCATGGCGAACAAACACCAGGGACGGAGAACGAGTTCAACTTACAGCCAGGCCCTCGCGACAGCTACAATTCACATCGTTGATTATAGATGGACAGCAACTGATTGGGAGCTGAAAGAGGACAGGAAAAACTTAGGGGGTGGGGCTAGGGAGGACCTGGTCCTTTCCTTCTGAGCTTCTCTGTAGCCTATGCCAAGAGGCCTTCTACTCCTGCAAAGAGACAAGACTCACAAGCCTGGGGGCCAGTTCTACCCTGTCCTATATATAGGCGTGTTTTGAGTTGGGATTGACTTGATGATAGTGTGTGGCTTTGTTTGTTTTGAAGAATTAACTTAAGAACGCCTGGTGGTTCAGCCAAGTGCTTAACTGCTAACAGCAAGGTAAGAAGTTCAAATCCACCGGGCCCTCTCCAGGAGAGGAGTAAGATTATCTGCTGCCTGGAACCTCGAGAGAGTCACTATGAGTTAGAGCTGATTCAATGGCAGTGGGGTTTTGACGAAGTAAAAGTTACTGTAGAAGGATGGGATGAGGAGAAGCAGGGGACTTGGGGAGCAAACGGTGAAGGGGGGAGAGCATTAGGACTGACGGTGCTGATGTACATCACAACTGCTTAGAAGCGATTTAACCATGGAAGTATCTGAGACGTGAATATTTTCCCAAGAAAGCTATTAAAAAGAGAAGAAGCAAAACTTGACCCACGGTTATCGAGGGAGAAGGAGGAAGAGGCTTTACTTGGGAGGTAACGAGTTTACGTGAACTGCGGTGGAATAACTTGGAAAAGGCTATCCATTCTGGTTGTTCAACACGCAGATCATAGTCAGTGGCACAAAACTACATGTGGAAGTTGTTGAACTGGAGGATGCTGAGTTGTGTGTATTTTTGCCGCAATTAAAAAGAAATATGACAAGGCGCTGATACCAAGGGCTCGAATAGGAATTCAATGTTTAGAAAATAATGATGGTAACATATGTACAAATATACCGGATACAATCGAAGTCTGGATTGTTATAAGAGCAGTAAGAGCTTCCCATACAATGTTCTTTTTTTTTTTTTTTTTTTTAAAACAAGAGATCACACGAATAACAATGAGTCCAAGGAAGAAGGAAACGTTCTGGAACTGACTGTGGTGATGCTTGTACAACTCTGCCTGATATGGTTGAGTCAGTGAACTGCATGAGATGTGGATGACGCACCAATAAAATTGTTATTAAAAGAGAAAGAAATTTGTGAAAAGAGAAGAAGACGCGAGAAGAAAAGCAGCAGCAGCAGAGGCAGAGGAGGAGGAGGAGGAGGGGGAAGGGGAAGAGGAGGAGGGGGAAGGGGAAGAGGAGGAGAGATGAAGGGCTTGGTTAGCTCCTTGGATGAGAAGGACCCAGGCAAGGAGGGCTGGGTGTGGGGACCTGTTAGCTAGGGTTTAGCTGTATGACTGCTGTTGCTCTGTGGGAAAAAGCCGGGTTTTCTACTCCAGTAAGGGGTTACTGTCTCTGGAACTCATAGGGGCTGTTCTGTCCTGGAGTTCAGTGAGAGAGGGGCGGGGTGGGCAGCGGGGGATGACGGTCAAGAGGCTTGTGTTTGGTCCTTCACTCATTCATTCCCCGCACCATGCAGTCACGCAAGGCTTTTCATGTGCCAGGGTTTGTGCAGGATTCAGGGAGGCTAGCCCCTGCCTTAGACCCTCTTCTCTGCCCTCCGAGTGGACTCCCAAGTGAGGCTTCAGAAAATCTTAGGAGTGGGAGCAAACGACCTGTGCATCAAAGGAATGTTGACCCTGACGATCTGCGTTGTAAATCTTGATCCACTTCGCAATAAAAAGAAAACAGAACAAAACAAAACCAACTTCGTGGCAAAGTGGCCTTTCAAACGATGGCTTTGGAAGCGTCCTCTTGCTCAAGGGGCGCCGTGGGCAGGCAGGCTGCCTGGTCCGCCCCACAGGCAGCAGCGGCCTGTCCTGTTGCCCTGGCAGGGCGCTCTGTGGGGAGGGGCCGGGTGACCTCACGCTGGCCAGGGCCGGGCCTGCGGCCATTAAAGCCGGTCCCTTGGCTGTGGCGACAGGCAGCCTCCCCAGACCTCCAGGAGGGCGAGCGGTTCCCAGGTGACGCGGAGAAGGTGAGGCGCTAGGGTTGGTCCCGCCTTAGGACTGGGCATCGCGGGCGAGGTGGCCCCAGCTGGAGAGGAGGAGGAGGAGGAGGAGGAGGAGGGCGGGGGGGGGGGGGGGGGGGGGGGGGGGGGGGGGGGGGGGGGGGGGGGGGGGGGGGGGGGGGGGGGGGGGGGGGGTGCGGTGGCGGCGCGGGCGTGGGAAGGCGACACGGACGTCCCGCAGGTCTGGGGCGATCCCTGCCTGCTCCTGGGGGTGTCGGCGTGTGGGGCCGGGCCCGGGGGTCTCCCCGCGGGCAGCCACCGTCCCCCCCCCGCCCCCCCCCGGGGCCAGGAGATGACGTTTCGTGGGGGCAACAACCTGAACTCCTGCTCTCCAGGCACTTCCGCAGCAGACCCAGTGGCTCCGGCCGGCCAGCCAGGGTCCTTCGGGGACGAGATGCGTGCGCCCATTGTAAGTGTGCGGGGCGGGGTGGGGGTGGGGGGCCGGGCACCCGTTTTTCTGGGTGCCTGGGGGTGGGGGGTGGGGCCGGCAGTCTGAGTTCATCCCTTGGAGGACGCGGGACCCCATCGTCACCCACTGCGGGCCATCAGGTGTCCCCTGGGACTCACGTCCACCTGTGGGCGTTGCTGCCTCTGTGCGCCTGCGCGCGCCGGCCTAGGTCCCTCCCGGGGCCTCCGGGCTGAGCGAGCAGAGGGGACCCCGCCTCCCCTTGACTGTCCTGGTCCCCCGACCCCCAACAGCCTCCCTGCGACTTTCCTGGGTTTGTGCCTTGACAGTCTCCAGCGGTGGGTGTCCGGGCTCGACCCCTGGAGGGTCTGCTTCGGGGGACACAGCAGGTGACCAGGGGACAGCCTGCAAGTCCCTTCCCTGCTGCTCCATTAAACCAGCCCCCAGCGGGACCTGCCTCGGAGAGAGGTTCAGGGCAGGGACTCTCCTCCAAGGCGTCTTGCCAAGTGCTGGCTGTGGGACGCTGATAAGCTTCAAGTCCATCAGGCCCGGGTTCTAGGACGGAATTCTTAGAAAGTGCTCCGAACCGGCACCGGGCGCGCATGCTCAGTGCTCTGACCCAATTCACGACTGTGTGTGTTTCAGCAACGCGCTTACTACTGTGCTTTGAGTCAAAGTTTAAGGTACAGTTGACCCTGGGAGGCGTTGGTCATTTAAAAACACCCCTCTCCTCCGGCCGGCAATTTTATTTTCGGTAACAACCGTGGCACGAACACTGGGAAAGCCCCCAAAAGAAACGCTGGCCTTTCCCTTCACTGCATCGCGTGCATGTAATCCCACCGTACAGACACAGGCGGTATTGAAGGAATAGCTTTACAATGGATATTCACATATTTGGGGGGAAGGTGGGGGAGGTCTACGTACAGGTTGATTGCAGCAAAGGAGAAAAAAATGCACACACTCGTTTCTGCTTCCTTCTGGAAAATTGTCCTTGTCCTTGTCAAAGCGGCTCATGTTTGCTGATTCGTGCTCAGTCCACCACGGACCTGGATTTGTCCGTCTATCACACGCAGCGGAGGGACGTTTTTTCATCCGTTTTGCTTTGGAAAGGTTCTTCCACATGAAATAACAGATACATCGAGAGTTGGGAAAGCCTGGGGTTTTATTACAGGGGTGGTAAAGAGCTATTAAAAACAAAAAGCCTCTCATACTAAATCCGAGAAATTGCCACAGTTCTAAGAAGATCAATTCAAGTGCCTTCGAGAGGAGCCCGAGTGGAGCAGTGGTTAAAGGAAAAGGTTGGTGGTTTGCACCCAGCAGCGGCTCTGCTGGAGAAAGATGCAGCCATGCGCTTTCTTTTAAAAAATGTGCAACCTTGGAAACCCACAGGGTCAGTGCTACTCTGCCCTAGCAGGTCACTGTGCAGTGAAATCAACTTGGCGCAGTCGGTAGGTGAAAGACCAAAGCCGGCAAACACTCGTCAAGCCAACAAACAGACCTTGAACAGTGTATAAGCTTTCCCATTTTTGTCAGTGGCTTTCTTTTTGTTATTGTTATCTTGTTCTGCTTTTTTGCTGTTGTGGCTATTGTCCTGTTGGTTTTGGCTTCCTTTGTTGTTTTATTTGGCTCCCCCTGACTTTTGCATTTAGTATCTGCATGTCTATCTAGATAAGTGGGATAAATAGTTCAGAGCTAAAAAGAACAGGACCAATGGTTCCTGGGGGGTATGGGAGAAGGGGAGATTGGAGAAAGAAAGGGTTGGGGGACCCAAACCAGGGACAAGGGAACAACAAGTGAACTGTAATCAATGGAAGGAAGGTCTTAAGATGCCTAATGGGACTTAATCAAGGGCAATGTAGCAGCAAGGAATTACTAAGCCCGAATGAAGGCCAGACATGATGGTGGAACAAGGGAAATAGAGGAAAGAACCAGGAGGCAAAGGACTTTGATAGAGGCCTAAATACAGGCATGTACATATGTAAATACATATATTATGAAAGAAGAATAGAACTATGTGCTCTTATCTATATGTAAAGAATGAAGGTTGCAGATGGACATTGGGCCTCAACTCATGCATGCCCTTAACAGAAGAACACTTTGCTCAAACAATCCAGCATTCTGTGATACTCACCTTCCCGACACAATTGCTGAAGACAAAATGGGTGCATAAGCAAATGTGGTGAAGAAAGCTGATGGTGTCCGGCTATCAAAAGATATAGCATCCAGAGTCTTAAAGTTTTGAAGATAAACAAGCAGCCATCTAACTCAGAAACAACAAAGCCCACATGGAAGAAGCAGACTACCCTAAGGAGGCCCGAGTGCAGTGTGTTAAACACTGGTCTATTCAACAAAAAGATGACTTCGATCTTTCTTTCTTACATCATTGATCACATCTAAGACCCAAAACAAAACCACACCCAAGGTGAATGGGGGGTAGGGTGGGGAGGACATGGAGTGGAGCCCCAATGCCCATCTGAAAACAATTGGACATCCCCTCACAGAAGGATCACAGGGAAGAGATGAGCCAGTCAGGGTGCAGTATAATACCGATGAAATACATCTTTTCTCTAGTTCTTCGGTGCTTCTTTGACCCCACTATCATGACCTCAATTCTACTTTACAATCCAGATTAGACTAGAGCGTGCACATGGCTACAGGGAGTCCAGGATAGATAAATCCCTCAGGGCCAAGAAAAAAAGCAGAGATACCAGTAGGATTAAGGGATGGTGGGGGGAGAAAGGGGAAATCAATCATAAGGATCAATCTAGAACCCCCACTGAAAGGGATGAATAATGGAAGATATGGAAAAACCCTATAACTAATCAAGGGTTCATGAGGGAGAGAGGGAGGGAGAAGAAATGGATAGCTGATATCAGAGGCTCAAGTGGGAAAAGAATGCTTTGAAAATGATGGTGGCATATGTGCAAATGTGCTTGACACATATGATGAATCTATGGATTGTGACAAGAGGTATAATAGCCCCCAATAAAAGTATTTTTAAAAAGAAAGAAAGAAAAAGATCAAAGCCATCCTTTTGTTGATCAGACCAGTGCTTAACACACTGCACCCTCAGGGTCTCACTCACAATCCCTGTGACTCCCAGTGACCTTATAGGACAGAATAGAACTGCCTTGTGGGCTTCTGTGACTGACTATGGGAGGAGTAGCAAGCCATCTCTGTCTCCTACTGAGCAGCTGGTAGTTCTGAATGTGTAACCACTATGCCACCTTAGTGGGTGGGTGGTGGCTTTTTAACAGCACTCCATCTGAAGCACTTCCACTCAGACCTGTGCACCAGACAATCAGACACTTCTCTCTGATTTGGTGGAACTCCCTGTTTGTCACTTCTTGCAAAAATCAGCACAAGAGGCAGCGGCATAGTGGTTGTGCACGGGACTGCAGCCCACTGGGATGGAGGTTCGATTCCAGCTCCACAGAGCAAAGGCTGGACCTCCTACTCCCACCACCTGAGGGCAGTGATGCCCCCTCCCCCCCCAAAAAAAAAACAAAAAAAATCAGCACAAGTGACTGGATGATAGTGAATATGGACTTTCACTTCCTCTACTGCTCTAAAATGAAGGTCAAGTTCTTGGTGAAAATGACCCTGGCCTTTAAACCTTGCTCTTTTCGTTTTTCTCTGGAGCCCTAACAGATGCAGAACATGTAACCATGCCCCAGGACCAATAGTGAGAGTAGAGGTACCAGGAGGGGAAGGAGAAGGTGGAGGGAGAAGAGGGGAACCCATCACAATGATCTACATGTCACCCCCTCCCTGAGGGGTAGACAACAGAAAAGTGGGTGAAGGGATACCCCAGACAGCATAAGACATGAAAAAATAATAATTTATAAATTATCAAGGGTTCGTGGGTGGGGGGAGGCAGGGAAAGGAAGGGAAGGGAAAGAAACTAAGGAGCTAAAACCGAGGGTTCAGGTAGAAAGAAAATGTTTTGAGAATGATGATGGCAACAAATGTACAAATGTGCTTGACATGATGGATGGATGGATGGATGGACTGTGATACGAGTTGTATGAGCCCCCAACAAAGTGACTTTTTAAAAATAAACTGAAGAAATTATAAGAATTCTTGGCAACAAATGTGCAAATGTGCTTGACCCAATGGATGGATAGATGGCTGGATGATAAGAGTTGTATGAGCCCCCAATAAAATGATTTCTTTTTAATGCCAGTGGTGTAGGTTCCTGTAGCGTAGCAGCAGTTAAGTGATGGGCCTTGTTTTAAGGCTGGAAAAGTGTTGCAAGTTGTTGCTACACTTGATCTTAGCCAAAAGGCCAAGAAGTGATAGCTAGTTGTTAAAGCCGTTTCCCAGAGGCTCCTGGGAAGGAAGAGACTGGATGTCTCTCTTCCAAACGTCATGGCAGTGACTCAATAACCTTTGTGTACCTTCCTCTACCCACCTCCACCACCCCTGCAATCTGTGGCTCTTCTGAGCAGCTGCTGCGGAAGGTGGGAGCAGAAGGGAAACTGAGGCTCCCTGTGGTTGTCAGATGGAGTGGCCTCCAGCGCGCACTGACCCTCTGCACAGCAGAACAAAGCTCTGTCTGGTTCTGCACCTCCCTCCACGACTGTCATCTTCGAGGCCCTCCGTGCAGCCACCGTGTCCATCTGTCTTGTCGGGGGTCTTGCTTGTCCCCCTAATGAGCACGATGCACTTTCCCGGGGACTGGTCTCTCCTGACAACCTGTCCCCCGAACCTGAGGCAGGGCCTCTCCGTCCTTGCTCCTAAGAAGCATTCTGACGAGACTCCTTCCGAGACAGAATCATTTGTTCATTCATGCTTGCGACATTCTTGGCCAGCACCCTGGTGCAGACGCATCGCTATTTCTCCAGGCTTCCTTGCTCAATGTTCAACTTTCACATGCTCATGAAGTCATTGAAATCGCTAAGGCTTGGGTCAGGGGCACCTTAGTCCTCTGAGTAACCTCCTTGCTTTTCGGCCCTAATCAGCTGGGCCTTCCTGGGCCCTCCGACGCTCGACTTCCTTACTGACTTCTTGATGATCCTCTAATTTCGCTGCCAGGCTGAAGGATCTCTGCCCAGTTCATGAGGCAACCTGAGCTATGGGTCCCGAGGGCTTCCTCTGCACTTGGAAGGGGCTGGGGACTGGGTGGCCTGAAGGAGGAAACCGCCCGTCCCTTGGAGTCACAGATGTCTTCAGAGAACATCGCCTGAGCCAGAAGGTTGCATGCTGTTCAAATCTCAGGGATGGGCTTCATATGGAGCCTGAGCAACAATCCAGGCCCTGGGGCTAAAGACAGGGCATAGAGAGAGACACCCCCCCCCCCCAAAAAAAAAAAAAAAGCAATGAGCATTCTGGGTCTTGAGCTCAGTGACGCAGAGACGCTGACAGCTGGGGGACTAGGTGGGTCTCCGGGTCAGGGCTTCGGTGTGACTCTCTGATCACGTGGAAAGAACTTGACCTTTGACTGTGATAGAATCAGGGCACCGCTTCTCTGGAGTATGGGATTCTCAGGCCCATCTCCCGGCCAAGTCTCTTGCTTGCCAAGTGGGGCCACCGTGAGGTCTCAAAGTGGAGGCGTGCGTGCTTGTTACTCTGAGGAGGGCCGGAGAGCAGTTTTGATTCATGAGCTGAGAGCTCCAGCATAGAACAGGCTGTGGGCCTGAGGGTCAGGAGGGACTCCTGCAGGGTGGAGGTTTGGGCCTGTGCCCTTTGGATCACAGAGGTGAGGCCAGCTGCAACCAACCGTCTCTTTCCCAAGGCCTGGGGTCAGAAGGGATCCCAGGAAGCCAAGGAATGAGGGGTTAGCCGACCTTCCCTCTGGGCTAAAGCCACCAGGCCCTCTCCATTGCCTCCCAGGCACCGAGCTCCTGGCCTCAGCAGGAGAGTCCCACCCCCGTGACAAGACACCCTCTTTACAGTTTTTATTGCTGGCTGCCCTTGTTAGGCTGTTCATTCCTCACACACAGTCTGGGCACTGGGTCTGGCATAGTCCTCATTTTCGAGACCAGCTCGGAGACGGCCAGTGATTTCAGAAGGTCACACGGCCAGAGAGCACAGAGAGGCTGCCCCCAAATGCCCTGGGAGTGCGGTGGGATGAGAGCGGTGAGCTGAGACCCTGCAGGGGACGTTGGGGACAGGCGCCACTTCTGGGTACATCGCCACAGATCCATGAGGTTGGCCCTGGTCTCACTTCTCTTCTTAAAATATGGGCCCAGGAAGTCCTGGTAATCCCCTGCCAGGAAACCCTGCCCTTCAGTCTTGTCTGTTCGAGGAAACCTCTAGAGATCCCCCCTGCCTCCCAGGGGGAATGTTTAGGAATTTCCTGACATAGGCCTGGGGGAATGTTTAGGAATTTCCACACTCTCCATAGCATGGGTGGTTTTGGGGTGGGGTGGGGTGGGGGAGACAGGGAGGAGAGCTGGCTTCCAGCTTGTTTCACAACCTTCTGAATGGACACCCACAGCAACCCTCCCAGTAGTACTAATGGCCCTTTCAGGAAGGCTGCCTGCCTGCCTGGCCCTCCTGCCTGAAGGCTCCATATGTATTAGTATCTCTTGGCAGTCTCGGGATGACCCCATGCGTCAGGCGCTAAAACATGCCCATTTCACAGATGAGGGAGCGGAGGCGTGGGTGCCTTGGCCAAGGTGGCTGGCTGACACAGGAACAGCAAAAGCAGTAATCGACCCCAGCTGGCCTGGCTCTGGGAGAACGCCGAGGCTCTTTAGCTCCATAAAGAGTGCCGGCCTCCGAATCCCGTGCGAGCAGCTCTGACCCGTCCTGTGAGGTTGCAGTGAGTGGGCCTCGACCGGCTGCCAGCGGGGTCTTATTATTTTCCGACTCCAGAGTGTCCAGAGCGTAAGCAAGACGTTCCTCCAGAAACCGTCACCCGTTCTGATTTGCAAACAGCCGCTCGCACTCCCCGCACCACACTCTCTGTCCTTCTCAGTGCCGACAATCTCTCATCATAACTCAAGGCAGCCGAGCAGACCCAGGGGGCCAGGTGTGGGTGGACTGGGAAGCTTCTGGAATGGCCTGTTCTTTTTGCTTCATTGAAACCTTGAGACAGAAAAACTGCCCGCAATGGGCTTTCGTTCTCTCTCTCTCCCCCCTCCCCGCCCCCATGACCACCCCCCACCACCCCACCCCAGGGTTCTGCCCAGGGCCAGCCCTCAGGTTCTGCCAGCTGCTCAGCCTTCCAGGTGGGCTCAGGAGTGCCTGGGACTAACAACTCACCGAGCCCTGAATCGCAAAATTAAGCACAGAAATCAGATTGCAAAGACTGCCTCCCAGTCATGGCTGCGGGGTCCTGCCAGTGATAAAGTAAGCACAAACATGAGGCGGGTTCCTCCCGGCACAGCCCCCTGTGTTCCAGACCGCAGTTCCCAGGGGCTTGCTGGCTGTCGGCCTCACAGACGCGCTGCCGAGTGGGTTCAGCCCTCGTCCCCCAGGCGAGTGGTGGGGGCTGTGTCGTCACACGGCTGGCGGCCATCTCCGGGCGACTCTGCAGAACAGGGTAGAACTGCCCCATGGGGTGTCCAGCGCTGGCACCTTTCTGGGAGGGGGCCGCCGGGTCTTCTCTTCCTCTGCGTGGTGAGTGGATTCGAACCTCAGACCTCTCTATTAGCCCCAAGAGCTTCCCAGGCATCAGCTCAGGTGCCACCAGGACTGCTTTGTACCTTCGTCGGCAGTCTACTGGCTGTCTGTCAAGGGGGGAAATGCAGTGTCAGCAGTTTGATGCCAACAGGTGCTCCGTGGGAGAGAGACCAGGTTTCCCGTCGCACCAAGAGTTACAGCCTCAGAAGGTCTACTCTGTCCCGCAGGGTCGTCGCGGGTCAGAATCAACTCAATGGCGATGGGTTTCGTGTGGGGGAGACAAGCACAAAACGCTGCACCAGTGACCTCGGGCCACAGCGGTGCCGTGTTCGAAGTAAGGTGCAGATGGTGGGCATGCAGGAGCTCAGGGAGCAAGCCCCCCAGCGGAGAATGTCTGAGAAGGCAAACCATGCTAGAAAAGATGTCCGGTACTCTGCTGGAACGAAGGCCATGCACGTGAGCACCGGCCAGTTGCAGAACAGCTAACAGGCGCCTAGTGTCTTTCTCTGATCCACACCCTGAGAACGATGCTGCCGTTTCCCTCCTCGCCTGTGGTTTGTATGTGACGCGGCAGTGTCACGGATGCTTCAGCATCCCGAGCTGGTGCCTGTGTCCAAGGTCCATGTGGGAGGAGCTTTCTGGAGGTCTTGAAAGCAAAAAACAGACTGTATGATAATTGACATGAGGAATTTTTCCAGACCTATATGAAAGTCAGACACTTGGATAATTTAAGTCCCTGGGGTCTCGCCCCCCACCCCTCACCGCACTTACTGTACGCATGTGTTGTCTTTATATTCTACACAGTATGTCAGCTACTTTACTTATAAATTTATAAAAGAGGTATCTTAGATACAAATGAAATAAAGTGTGACAGCTCGCTCTTCCTGTCATTTCTGCTTCTGTGGAGACAACCCCACCTGGTCCTCTCTGCGGGCTGGTCGTGTGGAGGCAGGCTAATTCATTCACAGTTGTAGGTTCAATAAATACCCTTTGTTCCAGACCATGGCTCTTCAAAAAGTTAGTGATCTAGCCTAAGCTTCTGGCCTTTTCCCCAACATCACCACTTGGACACTTTGAAAGCATAGTTTGGCTTCTCCAATATTCCACGTCGGAAGACTTGTGTAGTGGACATCCGAATCCTCACTGCCTGGAGGTTCCTGTGAGCGTTACTACTGCCAGGGCACCCTGGGTCCTTGGATGGTGTCAGGGTCCTGATTGGTGATTGGCTGGGCTGCTTGTTTGTGCTGGAGGAGTTTTGGAGGCCAGGGTGGTTCTTCGATTTGCTTGCTAAGGGAAATGCCAGCAACACAGCTCTTTGTGACTCTGCTTTTGTGCGGGGATAAAGGCTCTTTGTTCTGAAATCCCTGGGACACAGAGTCTCGGCTTTGTCGTTCTCATTGGCACAGGGTGCTTAGAGGGTACAAGCAAGGTCTGGGCTGGGATTCAGGCTGAGTGAAGCCGGGACAGAACCTTTATGACCCAATCCACTGCCACTGAGTGATTCCGACACATGGTGGCCTTCTAGGACAAAGCAGAAGGGGTCTTATGCTAACGTATTTAAGTGGGCTGATGGCCATAAGGTCAGCAGTTTGAAACCACCAGCTGTCCCTAGGGAGAAAAATGAGGCTTTCTGCTCCCATAAAGAGTTATGATCTCAGGAACCCCCAGGGGCGCTTCTACCCAGTCTTTAGGTCAACTCAATGGCAGGGAGAGTTTATTTGCTTGTTTGTCTGCTCCTTTATTTATTTATACTTTTTATTGTGAATTAGGTGAAGGTTTGCCAGCAGATCACTGGTCTTACATGCAACAGTCCATCCACATTTTGTTTCCGTGTATCCACTGTAATCCCCTCAAGGGACCATTCCTGCTGTTGCACACCCTCCTGTAGTTTCCAGTCTTCCTTTCCTCATTCTATCAAGTTTTCCCTTCAGCAAATGCTACCCTTTCGATGGTAAATGGTCCGTGGGATATTCTAATACAAGGGTGGGGGATTGAGGGTGGTGGTGGTATGATGACTAAGGGCCACGGGCTTGGGCCTGATCTCTTTTATGATTTTAAGAGTCACACACACGTTTCTCCCACCTTGCCTAGGACCTTCTCATATGCTCCTTTTCAGAGCAGCTGGTGGTGGGAGCCGGGCACCACCTAGTTCTTCTGATCTCAGGATTGTAGAGTCCGACGTTTTCATGGTCCATTGGCCCATTGGACTCACTGTTTCCATGCGTCCTTGGATTTCCATCACCTTTCTTTTCTCGGATGGAGAGAAGTCAACGGTGACATTGTACATGGCTGCTCCCAAGCTCTGAAGATGCTACTCACCCAAGCAGGATATAGAACACGGTCGTTGTGAACGAGGTGGTGCCCGTTAACCTTGGCGTCCCCCGAGACGAGGGTCCGCGTCCTCCCAGGTCCAGCAACTCATTCTCTCAAGGCGTTTGTTAATGTCTGAGAAGTGTTTGCGTGTGTCCTAAAATTTAGTCATGTAGCCATAGTGAGAAGCATCCCTCAATCATCACTGCCATCAATTGTAGAATATTTTCTTCTTTCTCGTATGCAGTTTTGTTAGCTCCTCATTCCCCTCAACCTCCTCTGCCACCTACATAATGATCGATTCCGTTATCGTCTCTATCGATCTACCTATCCTACATTTGCTATACAGAAAATCATACCAAGCACAGACAAGAAGCAAACAAAAAACAGCAGTGACAAAAACAGAGGAAAACCTCGATCAAAAGAAAGTGAAAATGCTAAGAAACTGAAGCTGTTTTAAAATGGGTCAACCAGAAGCCCAAAGGATTAAGTGTTACCTTTTAACCTAACTACCTCTGCCTTCATCCGCTTGGCCATGCTCTCTGTCTGATAGTAAGGCTGGTCAGAGGGCATTCACCAGAGGGTTACTCCAGGGGAAGACCCTGAAAATGAATTTGGGGCTTCTACTGTCATCCAAGCTTTCTGTGAGTCTGTGTTCAGAATTTAAGCTCAGACACCACGCGCTACTTCAGATTTAGATTTTATTAGTTGAAACCCTTTCATCACACAGGCTGGTGTGCTTTTCCCATGTGGGTTTGGTTGACATTTCACTCCGATGGCTGCTTGTTGGAAGACAAGCCTTTAAGACCCTAGACTCTTCCTGATAGCCAGACACCATCTGGTTTCTCTTTTAAAAAAATCATTTTATTGGAGTCGCATACATAGCTCTTCACAGTGCATAAATACATAAATTGTGCCTGCTGCCGTCATCATTCTCCGAATATCTGCTTTTCCACTTGAGCCCTTGATCTCAGCTTCTCATCTTTTCCCCTCCATCCTTGTTCCGCCCCCCCCACCAACCCTCAGTACTTTATAAGCTATTATTGTCTTGTCATATCTTACACTGCCCGACGTCTCCCCTCTTCCACTCCTCCAATGTCTGTCCTTCCGATAGGAGGTCATGTGTAGATCCTTGTAGTTGACTCCCTCTCTCTACCCCACCACCCCTCCACCCATCCAGTAACTCCACTCTTACTACTGGCCCTAAGGGGTTCATCTGCCCTGGGTTTCCTTTATTTCCAGTTCCCATCCTCCCGTTCAGCTGGATTTGTAAGGTAGAATTGGGACCATGACGTTGGAGGGAGGACGCCTTCAGCTAGAGGAAAGTTGCATGCTTCATCGCCACCTCACTGCACTTGGACTGGCCTGTCTCCTCCCCGTGACTCCCCTGTAAGAGTCTGTCTAATTGTCCAGAAGTGGGCCTTGGGTCCCCTCCCTGCTCTCCCCCTCATTCATAGTGGTGTGATTCTTGTTCTTTGGTGCTTGATATCTGCTCCCTTCGACCCCTTGTGATCACACAGGCCCGTGTGCTTCTTCCATGTGGGTTTTGCTGCTTTTGGACTCGATGGCCACTTGTTTACCTTCAAGCCTTTAAGATCCCAGACACTTTACTCTTTGGGAGCTGGGCACCACCAGTCTCCTCTGCTCTGTGTGCCTCTGCTCCCTTTTGCCTTCAGCGATCATGTCGGGAGGGTGGGCACATAAGGATACGATTTTTGTTCCTTGTTCTTTCCACACCTCATGGTCGCACAGGCCGGTGTGCTTCTTCTAGGGTGGGTTTTGTTGTTCCTGGGCTACCATCTGGTTTCTTTCCCACACTTTGTTACAGCACTCATATCATCAATGATCTCTTCATGAGGGTGGGTATCAAGTGAAGCCATGATGTAAGAATGAAGTGTTCTTTGATTGGGGCTAGCATTAAGTGTGAACCCCCAAATTCATTCCTATGTCTATGGACAATATATATGTCTCTGATTGACTTTTGATATCATTATTCTTAATTCTTTTTTTGTTTGTTTTGTGGTGGTCGTGGGAGCTACCCAGCGCTGCTTCTGAGAGCCGCCGCTGGATTTGAACTGCCAAGCCCGCGGGCTGCAGTCCCGCACTCAACCCCTGACGCCACCGGGGCCCAGCCCTCAATATCATTATCTTTTGTGATAGAGATCATTATGAATCATCCCAGGGGGACATAAGTCAATTCTCGTGATCATATTATTAATGTGGCCAGTGGTATAGAGTGTAAAACACTGTTGAGGAAAAAACGTTAAGCACGTGCCGTCCGGCTCTGCAGACGGAAATACACGAATTGTTGACATACAGATTAAACACGTCAGTGACTGGACACTATTTGCAGGAACAATGGGGATTGATGAGAAGGCACGCCTTTTCATAGTGCTCCCTCGCAAGAAGCAGAACTATGCCTCCCAAACTAACACACGTCATAAAAAAAGCCAGCGGAGCATCAGAATAGTAAATACGCGGTCGTCCCGGGCCGCTCTTTCTTGGGTATCCTCAGAGCGTGGGGGAGCAGTCCTCTGATGCTTCTCACACTGGGCGCATCCAGCCTAAGACCTCGGGAGTGCCTGAGTTCCTTAAATCTCCAGCAGGGGAGTCTAAGGTAAAGACCAGTTCATTCCGCGGGGTTTCCACAGCGAATCCTTCAAACAGGGTCCTTGGATATCAGAGCCAAACTCACGACCGAGAGTCAATGCCAGCTCACAGACCCTTGAGAGGAAGGTAAAACTAACCGCCCCTGTGGATTTCCAAGACGATAACTCGGTATTGTCGTCATCGTCGTTAGAAGCCGTCCAGTTGGTTCTGACTTATAGCAGCCATGAGCAGAACGAAGCCCTGCCCAGCCCGGTGCCATCTTCACAATTGTTCCTGTGCTTGAGATTATTGTCACAACACGGAGTCCATCCCTCTCCCTGAGGGCCTCCCTCTTCTTGGCCGCCCTTCCCCTTGAGCGCACATGATGTTCTTCTCCAGGGACCGGTCTCTTCCGCCAACACGTCCAGAGGAAATAAGACAAGTCTTGCCCTCCCTGCCGCGAAGGAACACTCGGACTGTGCTTCGTCTAACACGGGTCGGTGTGTCCTAACACTCCAGAGTCTTCTCCAGCACCGCAATTCAGATGCATCGATTCCTCTTGGGTCTTTCCAGGAGTAGAAAGCTCCGTCTGTCGCCGGAAGAGCTGCCGGGGGCTTCGCACCGCTGACCTTCCAGTTACCAGCTCAGCTGCAACTGCTGCGCCACCAGGGGCCCTTCCTTTTGTGTCAAGGGTTGTGGGGACGCGGGCAGTAACTGTTTTCAGCTTCGAGGGACATATGCCGACACAGCACACGCGGCCGCAGACAAAATGTCAGCAGCTGGACCTGGTGGTCGGATTCCGGCAAAACTTCACGGATCCCCGAGATCTGAATTTTGGTCTCATTGCTATGGGTCACCAAAGAAGTGTTCCTTTCTTTAGGTTAGTCTGAAATCATTTCAGAGTGCTGAATGCCCATTCTTACCCTCAGGGCGGTGCAAAAGGAAAGAGAGGCCCCATTTGGCCCCTGGGAGATTGCTTTCCTACTTCTATTTTTATAGCGTGGACTCCTAAATTTGAGTCGGTGGAGTTGGTTCGTGGGGTCATGAGCCAGTGTTTTTTTCTAGATGGACCGGGGTGGTATGAGTCACTCAGCTTCGAAGCACAGTCCGAGTGTTCCTTCGCGGCAGGGTGGGCAAGACTTGTCTTATTTCCTCTGGACGTGTTGGCGGGAGAGACCGGTCCCTGGAGAAGAACATCATGTGTGCTCAAGGGGAAGGGCGGCCAAGAAGAGGGAGGCCCTCAGGGAGAGGGATGGACTCCGTGTTGTGACAGTAATCTCAGGCACAGGAACGATTGTGAAGATGGCACCGGGCTGGGCAGGGCTTCGTTCTGCTCATGGCTGCTATAAGTCAGAAACACCGCACCTCCTGTCACCCTTACCTGTGGAACTCTGCGTGACCCTCTCTTGGGTGCCCTTGTCCCTTGGTTGGCTTTCCTTCCTCCTCTCTTCCACGGACATGTGTCTAGTTTGATTCGTGTGGTTCCTTTAATTGTTGTTTTTAAGAAACATATCTCTGGGTGGGGGCTGGGCAAATACCGCTGGTCCGCAGGCGGCTCTTTTGTGTTCTGGGAGTGTCTTTATGTCACAGAGCTTATTTCCGGTTTCCGCTCAGCCACACCACCTCCTGATTCTTTAAAAAAAAAAAAACTTTTCCCTTTTAAATTAAGGGACGATCGGCGCCTTTTAGCATTCAATTGCATGCTTTTGGATAAACACACACACACAGTGGCATCATTGTGTGTGAGGCCAGCAATTAAGAAATACAGCTGGCTCAGAAGTTCAGCTGTCCACCCCAGCCCCCAGCCCCACCCCACCCCGAATATCATGTCCTAAAGGCTCCTTGATCGGCAAGCCCTCTGCTCTTCCTAGCCAAGCCCTGCAGGCTCCCACAGCTCGTGCAATTCTTTAGAGAAGCAGCCTGATTCATCTCTCTCCCCAGGAGCTGCTGCTGAGTGAGAACCTCTGACCTTGTGGTTCATACCCAAGGGTCTTAACTCAGCCCTCCTTTCTGGCAATCACCAAGTCCATGTTCTGTTCCAGGGTTTGCCTCTTCTGGAATGCCCAGTAAATGGAATAGCCTTCCAAGTATTTATTTATTTTTTTAAAGCTTAGCAGGATGCATTGGGTCCTCCCTTAGTTTTCATTGTTCACTGTCAGAAAATCATCATCTCCTTTCGTTACCCGAATGGTTATTTTTTTTCCTGCCTGAACCGTGACAGCATTGTTAATTTGGGGGGGTCACAGTGACGAGGTCCCCCCTCAGTCCTTTACTGTGTTTCAAAGAGCCCTGGTGGAGTCGTGATTACGAGTTGGGCTGCGACCCTCAAGCTCAGTGGTTCAAAACCCCGAGCTGCTCCTTGGGGAAAAGGTGAGGCTCTCAACTCCAACAAAGAGTCACTGTTGGACAGCCGTGGGCCTACCCGGGCCTAGAGTCACTGTGAGTTGGCATTGACTCGATGGCAGTGAGTTAAAAAGAAAATTGTCTGTTTGTTGTTTAATTTTATCATGCTCCTAGACCTTTGTCATGAATACCTGTCTGGGACACAGTCAGTTCCTTGGAGCAGTGTGCCCCCTGGCTGCTCTTAATGACATAGGATCGAGAGTCACATTACCTCCTTTCCAGCCTGCGGCTTCTCTGAAGCATCCTGCCTGTCTTGGATGAAATGTCCCTTCGGGGAGACTTGAAGATTTCCTGGCTCGCACCACCCAACTGGTGATTCCCACCCCTTTCTTCGAGGACACAGGGGGGCTTTATCCGTGGCGGCCATAGCCTACTGCTCTGTGGGTTCTCAGTCTGAGCTGGGTGGCCTCTTAGAAGACAAGTTAACCTCGCCACAAGAAGAAAACGTGGCTTGTCTGTAAAATCCCTGTGAGAAGTTTGCGCCCCCCACCCCCACCCCGCCCTAGTCCTCTATGATGTTTGCTTGTAGTTTTTATGTTTCTATGGAACAGTGGGGAATTGTCCAGGGACCGTTACGTGGTGATGGTCTCTTCCAACCGCCTAGCTCCCTCCCACCTCCACATCCAAAGCACACAAAGAAAAAAAACACCCTCCCCACCCCCCCACCAGCCATGGTGTTGACTCATGGGGACCCCTATGGAGGCAGCATCAGGGACGGTCCTCTGTCCTCCTTGTCCTTGAAAAACTCTCTCCCTTGGGGTCACAGAACTGGGCTGTGGGGTATGGACAAACTCCCTGCATTTGCCCCATAGACCAGGTGGTCCAGAGCCCCCTCCTCATCCACTCTCTGGGCGGGAGGGCAGTGTCGGCCATCACTCTGGACTCCTCCCCCTGGGAGAGGACCCAGGGCCCAGGGCCACAGCCTCTGATGGGTCATGTCTCCTGGTGGAGAAAAGGGTGGTTTTCCGTTTTAGTGGAAACTATCTAAGGTTGACAGAGCTGAGAAACTCGTCATCCCTGAGGCCGGTCCTAGTCTGCAACCCCGGGCTGCCCATTCAGCTTGATGAGGCTGAATGAAAATGACCTTGGACCTGGGACGTGACCTCATCCTCCGTCTCGTGGTCCTCTAACAGGGCTTGACTCTAGCAGCCCTGAGAGTCAGACTCCTTCTTTAGATGCACTTCTCCCGTTCGCAGACACATCCTCTCTCTGAAGGACACACGGGGACACGCCTGTTCGTCCCCTCACCCAGGTGTCCTCACACATGTCCCTGGTCACACGCAGTCCGTGTTTGCACGTTTACGTGCTCTCACACACGCACTCACACATGCGGGCTTTCAACCGCCCTGTACGCTCTCCCCTACGCACACACGCCACGTATGCACTCGCGCCAGGTCCTCCCTTGCACAACCCCCCCCCCCCCCCCCCCCCCCCCCCCCCCCCCCCCCCCCCCCCCCCCCCCCCCCCCCCCCCCCCCCCCCCCCCCCACCCCCCGATGTTTACCCTTTCACATGCTCACTCCCACACACATTTCCACACGGGCGGCCACCCAACACACCCTCACACACCCACTGCTCTGCTACACAGGCACACAAGCCTGGCATCACACGCTCCATTCCTCAGACGTCCGCTCACAGCCTCTTCTTATCAGGCTGAGCAGTCGGGAGGGCAGCCCTGATGAAGACGAATGGCGTTTATCAATCAGGCACCGAGCCAGGTTCTGGGGTGTCTGTGGAAACACCCGCTGTGTGAGCTCAGGTAGACCAGAAGAACAAATTCATAAACATGCATATGCATATAAGGGAAAGGTTTATAGATAAGAGGAATGGGACATTGAGAAAGCATACCAAACCAGTCCAGTTCAAAGTCATAAGTCCAACATTGTCCTATATGTCTGATACCAGACTATAAAGTCTCCTTCCGACTCACGAAGTCACAGGCCAGTAGGTGCAGAGTCTTGGCTCTGGCAGGGGTCTCCCCATGACTCCTCATTTCCAGGGCTCAGGGTCCATCAGCATATCCATTGGTGATAGAAACATCTCAGCACTGGGAGGGGTCTCTGTGGCTTCTCTGGCTTCAGAGGTATGGTTTCATCAGGGTAAGGCCGTGTGGCTTCTCCTCCGGCTCTTCCGGTTCCTATGGACACTGCCATCTGGTCTTTTCAGTAGTTCATCTCTCCAGGAGAGAGTGCACCAAGTCTTTCTTCTTCAATTGGGAAATACCGCAAGACTTCCCAGAATTCGCAGGAGAAAGCCATGCCCACACAGAGGCCTCATTGGCTATCTCCAGATGAACAGGCTAGACTCCACCCCTACCTCCCAATCATGAAATTGACATCACGAGTACACGACTGCCACACCAGCCCAGTCTGACAGGCCCTACTTGGGATCTCAGGCTGGCAGCCCTAGTCAAAGAACCAGAGATATTGGTGCGAAAGTCGGGGTGATGGTCAAGATGCTGGGGGCCAGCCAGCCTAGAGTAGAATCTGGACCATGTCACTCATGAGCCTCTGCCTTCTTCTCCCTGCGTCTTGATTGCCCCATCCACCAAACGGGTTCCCACCAGTGCCTACCTCAAGAGAGGGTGGTGTGGGTTTGTGGAGCCAATGCCTGTCAAACACTTCACAGAACTCTGGGGTCGGAGCGAGAGGGCAAGAAGGAAGATGACAAGAAATAGCCACCTCTTCGGTTGCCATTTATCATTGACAATGACAGGTGGGCAGGGCCAAGCTACGGATCTGCAGCCTGGGCTCCGGAGGTGAGGCTGACATTGGGGCTCAGGAGCATGTGACCAGAGGACTCCATGGGGGAGGGCTGTCCTCCCTCACCCAGCCCTGCTCCCACTTCCAAAGTCACCCCAAAGTCGCTAACAACCCTGTTCTTGCTTTTCCAGCCAGAGCCCAACCCTGGAGACCTGGTGGAGATTTTCCGCCCTTTATACAGACACTGGGCCATCTACGTTGGCGATGGATATGTGATCCACCTGGCCCCCCCAAGTAAGGGCTGGTGGGCTGGACGTGGGGACGTGGGGGGGTTGGGCTGGGGGTAGGGGAGACCTGTGGATACCAGGTGTCCCTAATGGTTTGCTCTGTCCCCTCGGTTGGTGGCTGGTTCTGGAGTGTCCGCTTTATGGTGTGGCGGTGAAGGTCTTCAAATGAACCCTTGGCACCCGGGTGCTTCTGGAGAAGAGCTGGGCTGGGCAGTGGGTGGAAAGCTTTGTTTTTCTATGTTGGATGTACAGCGACTCTGCATAAGTCCTGTTCAGCTATTAGATGTAAAGCCCTTGGAAAAGACAGAGGTGTCTGGCAGATGGGCTTGACTGGAAATCTGGTTGTAGCTTCCAGCCGTGGTTTCCTTGCCTGTCAAATGAGGCGTCAAATCCTTCACTCAGAGAATTTTCTGAACTGTTCCATTGAAGCTGAGGGATAATCTAAGTATTTTACTCCTCAAAGACTCTGTTTTATATTGTCAGCCTTCCCTCTCAGGTGGGTCATTCCTGTTGGACATCTGCAGTCTCTCCCGTAGACAGAAAGTGCACCCCCCCCCCCGCTCTCTCCTGCTAACCCCAATTAAAGCACGTCTCATCGTAGCTTTTCCACCCTCCTCATCTCCGGTTACTCCCCTCCTCGTTCTCTTCGGTCCCTGGTACGAATGTAGCACAAATGGCCCAGCCTGCTGGCTATAAAGATCCGGGATCGGTTCTGTCACAGTGCAGGGAGCTAAGGGTCCACCCCAGGGTCTCCATGATGGTAATACTCACCTCGGAGGCCTCGTGGCCGTCCTTTCTTTGTTAGAACCCAGATACCTTTCTGGCGCTGCATGGCTCCTTCCAGTTGGGGCTGTGCCCTTGTCCCTGCGGGGGCTCACGCAGGCCACAGCTCAGCCAGCATCTGTTGGGGGCTTGGCCCTTTCTCTCTTAGGAGGATGGGGAGCCCTGGTCCTTTCCTGCGGCAATCAGCTGAGCGTCTTTCCAGGGACTGTAACGTTGGAGCTCTGCGTGGTGGGCAGTCCTAAACCACCCCCAGATCCGAGGAAGAAAGATGAGGCTTCCTGCTCCAGGAGCAGTGACAGTCTCAGAAAAACCCACAGGGGTCGCTCTGCGTCAGCCTTGAGTCCACGGCAGTGAGTCTGGTTTGGGTCGGGTGGGTGGAACCAGCGAAGGCAAGCCCCGCTCAGAAGCTCTGCAGGCGCACTCAGCCTGCGCGCGCGTCATGGAGAGGGCCGCTCAGACGTCACAGATGTAGAAGGCCAGCTTCTCCGGGCTGTGAAGAACAAGATTCGCTGCACGTCACGGGGCTTCACCCCGCTCCCTGCGCATCAGGAAGCGTGGGCCTAGAGACGGCTGCTCCGTCTCTACAGATACACAGCCACGGGGCTCATCCCTTTCCCTTGGCCCTTCCACATCTTACTCGTGGGTGGTGCTGGGTCAGCTCGGTCCCTGCAGCCCGGGACCCAGGTCTCTGTCCCCTCCTTGTGGGTCCGCAGGTGAGATCGCTGGAGCCGGTGCCGCCAGTGTCATGTCTGCCCTGGCGGATAAGGCCATAGTGAAGAAGGAACTGCTGTACGATGTGGCCGGGCGGGACAGGTACCGGGTCAATAACAAGCACGATGACAAGTACCCGCCCCTGCCTCCCAGCAAGATCATCCAGCAGGCCGAGGAGCAGGTGGGGCAGGAGGTGCTCTACAAGCTGACCAGCGAGAACTGCGAGCACTTTGTGAATGAGCTGCGCTACGGAATCCCCCGCAGTGACCAGGTGGGTCCTTAACCTGTGTCCCCAGCTACAGGAGCCAGAGCTTTCCCCCAAGCTGACAGGGCCTGGGCCTCTGCTACGGTAGAAATAGCAGAATGGACAAGAGCAGGAGTGGAATGTCCCTGGTCTCATTTCTCCATGAACGGTGACCTCTCCTGGGTTTCTCTCTTCATCCTGAGCCCTTTCCTCTTCTACCTCTCCTGGTGGGGACCATCTGCAGCCCTGAGTGGGGAAGGGACAGGTAAGTTTGTTGGTTCTCTAAGCTTGTTACTTGGAAAACAAAGCGACGCGCTTGGATTTGGGTAGTGACTGTGCTGAGTCAGACCAGTTGTTGGCACAGGTAAATATAGGGACTGGGGGGCCCCAGCAGTGAGTCATCACAGGCCAGTGTGCTCCCTCCTGTGGGCAGGGTGTCAGCCTGAGGCCGGGTGGAAGCTATCTTGTAATATTTCTACAAAATCCTGTTCTTATCCTGCTGGAATGAAGGGCCCACCCAGGAGACCCTGGTGGGTGTAGCTTTGTGCCTTTTCTTTAGTTTCTTTGTTCGTTCATTTAGCGTTGCTCCCTCTCTCCTTTGAACATATCTCCCTCATAGCTCATTTCCGTAACAGTCTCTTTTACTTTCACACCTTGTTCGGCGAGGACAGGAAGGATGGAGACGTTTGAACATGTTCTGAAGCACGTCTATTCACACAAAAGAGGGTGACTTTATGTTCCAAGGAATGGTTAAGGTTTAACCTGCCACGTCATTGATTTCTACGTGTGAGAACTGTTTTGTTTTGTTTCTTTCTTGGGCAATGGTCAAGGGCACGTGGACTCAGAGAGGGGCTTTCTCTGGGTTCTGTCTCTTGCTACCTGAATGACTTGGCAACCGATATTCCAACACTCAAACCTTGGGAAGTGACTGGTCTGGGAGGACATGAAATCAATAAGAGCACATGTATGTGTCGTACAAGGCGAGCTTGGTAAAGGCACTAACCCTAACCCTAACCCAACCCTAACCCTATCCCTAACCCTAACACGAACACTAACCCTAACCCTAACCCTAACCCAACCCAACCCTAACCCAAC
>PVJH01012940.1:0-62453 GCA_004026705.1 Nesogale talazaci | reverse complement strand
GAAGAGTGCCTTGGCGGGTTTGAACCACTAACCTTGCAGTTAGCAGTCGCCTGCTTGCCACCAGAGTTCCTTAAGTGAATGTGTGAGGGAAACAAAATGGCATGATCAATACATATTAGTCATTCTGGTTACTATTTTATTTTAACTTACATAAGCAACTATGTGCTTCCTTCCTAGAATCAATGTTTCTTGAAAGCTTAGCTCGCAATCAAGTGACATTTTTCCCCTTTGATGTCTGTCATAAAATTGAGAATTCCTTCCTTCTAGAAAAAAGATTATTTCCAATGATGCATTCACATTTCAAAGCTTCTTTAAAAATACTGCAATACTTAAAGACAATGATGTGCAAGAAGAAAATGATCTGGTAACACCCTAATGAAGCGTCCCCCTGTGTGGCAGGCTTGAGTGCTCTCTGGGCGGAATGGGTCTATGAAGAGGTTACTGAGGAGCTGGTGGGGAGGAGGGCACATATGGGTGTGTCTTGGGCTGAGGTCAGCAATTTGAAACCCCCAGCCACCCCGAGGGAGAAAGACAAATTCTGGGAACCCACCGTGGCAGTTCCCCCCATCCTATGGAGACACTCTGGTCTGAGATTGGTGTGATGGCCGTGAGGTTTAAGGGGAGGTGCGTGGGGAGGTGGAGGCCAGTGGGGAGGGCAGGAGGCACTCCACCTGCTCTCAATGTAGCTGTCTGGTGAACTTTAGGATGTTCCCTTAACAGATGGGCAGTTTGAAAGAAACACCAGGCAGCTTCTGAGTGTTTTGAAGGACACCCTTTCAAGGTTGTGCCTTAACCCAAGGTACATGTGTTCTTTCTTCGGTGTGCGGGAGGCTCGTGTACATTTTTAAAAGTGGATTCTTTCATGATTGCTGAGTTAATAGAGATGAGCAGAGATGTTTCAGGTTCTGATGCATTACTTAAATTTCGGGGTCGGTGTCTATCGTGAGGACAGACTGGTTCTTTTTCCTCTGTTGTACCTATAAAGTCAGTGCTTGCAGAAGATATCCCTCCCAAGGTCTCTCACAGCGGACTTTCACCCTTTCTGGATTACACAGTCTGTTTTGATGCCGACGTCACCATAAGTCTCTAGCTGGAGCATGCCTTTACCTGGTTGTGATGTTTATACGGATAACACTTAGGACCAGGCAGTACCACATGTGAAAATGGTTGATGGGTTTTGTGAACTTGGGCCTTTGTGACATGGGCTTTATCACTACAGACTCAGGACTTATACTGTTGTGTTTGATGTGGGGTAAGGAGAGGAATAGGCTTTCTGGAAGCAATGAGTTTTTACCTTTCTATCAGGTAATAGACTGCGAATGTTGAAACAGGCTGGGATGGTGTGAGAGCCCCCTCCTGTCCCAGTCCCCAGAGGAAGACAAGTACGCCAGACTCTGTCTTTCTTCTTCAAGTCATTTTATATGCACTCACAGACCTGTGTATATGTGTGTGTGTGTGTGTGTGTGTCTTGTTTCCGCTTCAACATAATAAGCATCATCCTGTATGTGTTGTGCTAGTATCTTTCTGTGTGTCTTCACTGTGGTGTGTATACAGTGGCATTCTGGGGGTCGGTGTCACTTATGGTGGGGTAACTCATGTTGTTCCTTTCCTTCCTGGGCCACCTCCCAAACTGGACCATACAGAATCCTTAGTCCTGGTTCCTATAAATTTTAATTATACAGTAATATGTGATAAATGCAGATGCAAATTGCCTAAGCGTACGATTTGTCAAGTTATCTGAATAATGCAATGCAACGCCACCACTTGTCTGTCAGTTTGTTAGACTGTGGTGGATTGCACATTGCTGTGAGTCTGGAAGCTATACAACTGGTATTTCAAATGTCAACTGGGTCACCCAAGGATTCAGTGAAACTTCCAGACTAAGAACAGATTACACAGAAGGAATAGGTTACCCACTTTAGTGAAAACTTTATAAAGAGCAGACACATGCAAGGAAATATAATAAATACAATTCTTATTTAACCGCACGCACCAACCACTAATGCCACTGATGATGAAATTGAGAAAGTCTATCAACTTCTTTATCTCAAAATGATCAAACATGCCATCAGGATGCATTGATAACTATTGGTGATTGGAATGTGAAAGTTGAAAACAAAGAGGAAGGAACCGAATGCAAAAACTGAACTTGCTGCCACTGGCCAGGTTGCTCCTCACAGAGACCATAGTGAGAGGTAGGAACAGTGGCTGGAAAATATGGCCTTGGTGATAGAACTGGAGATGAATATTGCATGTAGAATTTTTCAAGACCAAAAGATTCTTCGTGGAAATGTTTCTTTCAACAAACTAAACAGTGACTATACATGTGGACTTCTGCAGATGGAATGCACAGGAATCAAATCAACCACACCTGTAGGAAGAGAGACTGGAGGAACTCAATATCCGCCATTCAAATAAGCCCAGGGACTGACTGTGGACCAGATCACCAACTGCTTAGATGTGAGTTCAGGTTGAAATTGAGAAAAACTGAAAGAAGTCCTAGAAGTCAAAATATGACCTTGAATATATCCCACCTGAATTTCAAGAACTTCTTAAGAATAGACTTCAATAATTGAACATGAATGACAGAAGACCCATCAACCTGGGGGATGAGATGAAGAATGTCATACATAAGGGAAACAGAACATTATTAAAAAGACAGGAAAGAAAAAAAGAAAGACCAAAGTGGATATCAGAAAAGACTTTGAAACTTGGGCTTGATTGCAGAGCAACTAAAACAAATGAAAGAAATGATTAAATGAAACAGCTGAGCAGAAAATTTCAAAGGGAAGCTTGGGAAGACAAAATCAAGTTTTGTAGTGAAACATGAAAAGACCTGGAGTTAGAAAAACATCAATGAAGAAAAGCCAGAATATCTCAAGCTTCAATTCAAGAATTGAAGAAAAAAGAGAAGCTTTGACTTGTAATATTGAAAGACAGTATGGGCAAAATATTGAACGCCTGATGCAGGAAGCATGGGAAGAAGGTGGAAGGACTCCACAAACTCTACCTGAAAGAACTGGTCAACATTCTGCCATTTCAGAGGGAGTGGATGATAAAACACCAGTGGTAGTCAACAAACAACAATGGTATTGGAGCAAGAATCCTAAGCTGCACTGTAGACATTTTTGAAAAACAAGGTTTTAGGAATTGGTGGAAATTCAATAGAAAAGTTTTACGAAGCTGAAAAAGCACTAAAAACACTCACTCACCTAGGCCAAGAAATCTGAAAGACCCCCTTCCTGGCTAACTGACTTGAAGAGGTCTCTATTTGTATCAAAGAAGGGTGACTCAAGAGAAGGGAGAAATATATAGGACTATACATAAAGGAATATACCACCCGCAAGTCAAGTTCTGCAGCTGCAGCAGTACACTGACAAGGAGCTTCCAGGAACTCAAGTCAGAGTCACAAGAGGAAGTGGAACAAGGCTTAGCCTTGCTGGTGTCAGATGAATCTGGATTGAAAGCAGAGAATACCAGAAAGAAGTTTGCTTGTGTAAAGACATTTGACTGTGTGGATCAAAACCATCTATTGATATCATTGCAAAGAGTGAGACTTTCAGAACGCTTCATTGTAGAGCCTGCACACAGCCCAGAAGTCATCAGTCAAACACAACAAGAGAGTCCCGAGTGGTTTCAAATCAGGAGGTGTGTGTGTGTGTGTGTGTGTGTGTGTGTGTGCATCACACGTATCCTTTTGTCATACTTATGCAATCTGTATGCGGAACAGATAATCCGAGAAGTTGGACTTCATGAAGAAGAGCATGGCCTCAGGATGGGAGGAAAGTCCTGACAACTAGACCAATCAATTGCAGCATGCTAAATGGAGAAAAGACTGAAGTTGTCAACATTTTTCACCTGGTTTTGATCCACAAAGTGGAAGCAGCAGTCAAGAAATCAATGCATTGCATTGGACAAAGGTTCTGCAGCACAGAACCTCTTTTAAAGTGCTGAAGAAGGATGCTGCTTTGGGGACGAAGGTGCACCTGACCCAAGACATGATCTGTTCAACCACCTCATGAAGTGAAAGTTGGACATTTAAAAGGAAGACTGTGATAGGTTTATTATGGCCAGTAGGCCAATAGGAACATGTGGGTGTTGTTTAATCAGGTTGCAGCTTGATTGGATGGCAACTGAGATTCAATGTAGACAGCCAGCATCCCATCTTTCTCTTCTTGGTGATTGGTTCAGTGTGCTGCTGCTTGAACTAGTGTGCTGCACTATCTGTTGGTCAAGCCACATGGGTCGTGTCACTAGAGCTTGAGGCTCCTCTGAGAACTGTTTCACCACACTGCTGGTGTGTACATCACTTGAACTGTAGGTTGGAGGATCCTGTAGCCATGTATCACTTGAACTGAAGATCCCATTGCTAAATCCCCCTGCTACTGACTGTTGATGACTCATCCTGCTGCCTACTGCCTGGGGAAGACTCTGCTTGCCTTGCCTCAAGGAAGACTCTGCTGTCTGCTTCCTTGATCATGGACTGACAGGCAGCCCACGTGAGTTCAAGGACCTTCAATGTACCATAAAGGTGAGGTGAACTGAGCTTTCTTTTGTGTGAATTCGCTATTAAATTCCTTCTTGCTGTATAAATAAAAATATATAAATATATATAATTATAAGTGTCCTGGTTTTGTTTCTCTAGAGAAGTCTCCCCAACACAAAGACCAAGGAAAAATAAGTGCCCTTGAATGACAGTGCAGGTGAAGAACGTTGAAAGTGCCATGAACGTCCAGAAGAACAAACAAATCTGGAAGAAGGACAGCTAGAACGCTTTTCAGAACAAGATATACTCTGGATGTGTTCTCAGGAGAAACCAGTCCCCAGAGCAGGGCATGCTGGGTAAATTGGAGGCTCAGTGAAAAAGAGGAAGACCCTCAGGGAGATGAATTGACACCGTGTTCTCAACAATGGGCTCCAAAGGCAGGATTTATGAGAGCAGTGCAAGATGGGACAGTGTTTTGCTGTGCATAGGCTCTCTATAAGCCAGAACCGACTTGAAGACACCTAACAACAGCGAAAACAACAAAATGATTTTGTAAAACCTTTTGGCATTAATTTGCAACATTATTAGTAACTGAGTGGAAGCTTTTTATTTTTCTCCTAATTTTAATGATTACTTCAGTCTCAAAAAAAGTTATTGATATAAGTTTACGTATACTAATCACCACAAAATTGTAGCTAAAACTCTCCAAGATTAGACAAAATCAGGGGAGAGAAATAACCAGCAGTGGCATAGTCCACAAAGCAGTCTTGTAGCGCATGTAGATGAAACCACTTAATTCAAAGCGCACTGTAATTGGGTAATGACAGCCCTGATTGGAGCACATTACCCATTTCATTGGGTCAAGTCCAACTCATAATGAGCCTGGAGGACACAGTAGGACTGCCCCTTAACGTTTCTGAGATTGTAAATCTTTACAGGAACAGGAAACCTTATCCTGCTCCAAAGAAGGAGCTGGGAGGCTAGAATCATAGACCTTGCCCAAAGCAGCCCAGCACTCAACCCACCGCACCACCAGGGCTCCTTAGAGGCTTCAAATAGGGAACGATTTAGACATGTAAGCTAGGCTTACAAAAAGTGCTTTTGTTGTTGTAACTAACTATAGAGCTATTTTAAATTTATTTTGAATAAACAAATGAGATGCTGCACACCATTTTTTTTTTTTTTTTTTTTTTTTAGGCATCACTGCCCTGGTGGTGGGAGTAGGAGGCCCAGCCTTTGCTCCTGGGAGCCGGAATCGACCCTCCATCCCAGTGGGCCGCAGTCCCGCGCACAACCACTACGCCACCGGGGCTCAGCAGCACACCATTTTTTGACAGTCCTTTTTATGTCACCCTGTCGGACGGCATCACCTGATACAGTACCCAGCCCCTGGCCCGCGAGTGATGCCACTGCCTGTACCGCTCCAACTTACTCTTTTAAACAGGTGGCTAGTAGCCCTTTGAGCGGTGGGGCCGTAGCTGACCAACCCCTTATGATCGTTTTGAAATCAGCTGTGTCTAAATTGAAGCACTTTTTCGGATTATTTGAACTGATAGAAAATTGCATGTCTACTTAACTAATGCAACACAGCAGACAGGCTGTGAGGAGCAGAGCGGTCCTCTTTGCCTCTCATTGTACCCTTTCAGGTAAACGAGTCTGGCGAGTTTGATTTAAACATTCTGCACCTTCTTCTCCGCTCACATGGGTGTGAATGTATACTGATGAACCTAAGGCCCAGGAGGGCGCAGACTGTCTCACTTGGCTGCGGACTCAAAGTGGTGCTGCCTGAGAAAGGCCGGAAGATCTGCTGCTGTCTTTTGGACGCTCTAAGTTTCTATCCCTTTATCATGGTCAGTGATCCTGCTGTTTGAACTCCTGTAGGAGACATTGCTAGCGTGTAGATACCGGATCAGAGAGGATGCACATGTTTGACACTAATGAATCTTCCAGATTATTTTCCAAAGAGATTGTCATGATTGATGTGCATGCTAGCAATAGATAATGTGGCAGTCATGTACTCTGGTGCCAATTTGATTAAGTGTGTAGGGGTGGAGTCTAGCCTGTCAATCTGGAGATAATCAATGAGACTTCTGTGTAGGCATGGCTTTCTCTGAGAATCCTGGGAAATCTCAAGATACTTCCCCCATGGAAGTGAGAGACTATCCACTCAGTCGTTTGGAGATGCTCTACTGATAAGACACAAGTCTCAGTCCTTGGGAGACGCTGATGATAAGACAAGAGGCTGGCTCCCTGCAAGATATCGTGGAGGAGAAGCTACATGGGCTTACCTGGATGGAACCAGATCTCTGAAGCCAGAAAAGCCACATAGAGACTCCTGCCGGTGCTGAGATGCTTGAGAAGCTACAGAGAGGCCCCTGCCAGCTTTTACCATCACGGATACACAAGACTCTGCACCCACTGGCCTGTGATTGTCCTGGCATCATTGCATGTGCTTCATGACTCTGAAGAGGACTTATGGATTGGTATCGGACATATGGGCTCATATCAGACTATGACTTTGACTGAACTGGGCTGGGAGGCTTTCTCAATGTTCCATTCCTCTTGTATATAAACATATGTGTGCTTATGAGTTTGTTTCCCTAGTCTACCTAGACTAACACAAATGAGTTGGACATTCCCCTGCATCATCAGCACTGGATATTAGCAGTCTTGAACACTGGCACTTGTTTGTTGGTACTTTTTAAAATTGCTCTGTTCTGGCAACTGATGATGTTGGGCATCTTTATGCAGGTATGGGGGTTCTTCGTGCACACTCTGTCCCTGGATCTCCCCCTGCCAAGGCTAGTAGAGGACAGAATGCATTGGAGCAGGGGGCACAGGCACTGGACGTATGGTGGACAAGAAGTGTGGTGGATCTCCTCACCATGGGACAGCCTTCTCAGGATTAGCTTCTGCTCCATCCATCGGTGCAGGGTCACTGGGTTTCGCAACTTCAGGGGACATGGTCATGTGGGAGAGGGCAGGGGGGAGCCCCTAGGAACTCTCACAGATGTCTCCTGCTCCCTCCAGAGCTGTGCGTTGCCGAGAGCCTGGTTCTGCTGCAGCACCAGCTCTCGCAGGGCTGCTCTGCGACCCCCCAAGAGGTGCTTGTTTCTCACCTTTCAGATTCTGAGTTTACTAAACTCTAATCCTGGATGCTTACTCTGGGATCCACCATGGGGTCAGGCCTCCAAAGAGTTTGATGTGAGAGGGACTCAAAGTGTCTAGATGGTGGGTGAGGGACTCGGCGTGTGTGTGAGTAAAAGCTGGTGCTAGAACTGGCCTTCGGGCAGGTGCTGCCACTAGGATGTAGCACCTGAGTTTGGAGGAAGGGGTCCCTCTGCAGGCCGGAGTCCTTCCTTCTCAACCCCACCTCCATCCCTCGCAAGAGTGGCCTCCAGAGCTTCTCACTGCTGCCCCTTTCCCTCTGATTTGATGTAGGAGTCCTTTCCTGAGGACTCACACATACACACACACACACACACACACACACACACACACCACACTGTTGAGGAGTGGCATGGGGCTTGTGTGGTAATGTCAGCCCTTCCCGTGATACAGGGGCAATGGTGGCAACAGATGAAACTTTGCCTTCTGCAGGCTAGAAAGGAATGGGTTCAATGCAAAAGACACGGCCAATGGAATGCTTAAAGGACCTAAGTGGGTAGGGTGTGCATTGGGGTGGGGTAGGGGGTGAGGGCTGGGAGAATGGCATGAGATTTGAATGAAAAGCTAATCTGAGTTTTGAAAATGAGGACAACAAATGTACAAATGTGCATGACATACAATGGATGGATTGTGATGAGAGTTGTATGAGTCCCCAATAAAATGATTGAAAAAAAGAACTAATCTGAATGGGAACGGAATTAAGAACAGAAGCCAGAAGTCAATTGATCTTAAACAGATTCGGCATTCTTATCTTTTCTGAGGTCAAGAAATTCTCTGAGAATCTGTTGTAAGCTAGCCTCGTCTTCCTTCAGAAAAGCACCACAGTTTAGGGTGTTTTTTTGGGGAGAAAGGGGTCAGTTTCTAGAGGCATCTGGGTCTCTTGATTTTTAGCCTGTAGCTTCAGAGAAGAAAATATATCCTAGAGGGGTCTGACTTCTTAAAAGACGATTGTTTAAGCCTTCCACAACCCTGGCTAGATTTATTCCTTCCATTTTTTGTTCTCCCAGATGGCATTGTAAATAGAACGATTCCCCTCATGTCCCTTTTAGGCGTCACATTGCTGGTGTCTAGGAATCCAATAGATTCCTCAGTGTGGACCTCGCGCCCTGACACTGTGCTAAATTCCTCCATGGGTTTTCTTACAGACTCTGAGATTCTCTCTCTCTCTCTCTTTGTGTGTGTGTGTGTGTGTGTGTGTGTGTGTGCGTGTGCGCCATGTAATCCACTGTGACTCATAGGGACCCTGTGTACTACAATAAAACAAACAGCCTGTGCTGCACCAACCTGACAATTGTTTGTTGTTTCTGAGCCTCTTGTTACAACGACTGTTTCCATCTATGTCATTGAAGGTCTTCCTCTTTCTCTCTGACCCTCTGTTTTTCCAAGCATGATGCCCTTCTCTTGTGTTTGCTCCCTCACCATAATATGTACAAATTATAAGACATCCTCCTTGCTATGAAGCATTCTGGCTATTCTTATTTCAAAACAGATTTGTTTGTTCTCTGGCAGCGCATGGTATATTCAATATGCTTCGCCAACAGCACCATTCAAAGACACTATTCAAAGGCACCATAATTCAAAGGATTATCACCACATTATAATTGCTTTCCTCCCCTTTCCTCCACCCCCCCCCCCATCCAAAGCTAGTTAAATCTCACACAAAGCATGGAGACTGACTTCATCGGGTTGAGTCACAATGAAAGCTTCAATGAAGCAGGAGATGGAAGCTTCTGTGGCCAGAAGCCCATGAATGCCAGGTGAAGACTAGGAAAAAACCTTATAAGAAAGATAAAAGGCACGATTTTCACTTTGAACTTGAAAAGCATCCGCACAGCACAGAAACATGTGGCCAAAGTTAAATGTAACAAAAGCAAACAACAGAAAGAGTTCAAAACTATAATCACAGGCATTCAGCGCCGTGGGGACTTTTTGGAAGGTGCATAATGCATTTACCCTCTGGGCGTTCTTAAGCATTCACTCCGTGATGTTGTTCTATTTCCGATTCGAAGCCCTCTTCTTCATCATCTGATAGGAATAGGACTTGCTCGCTCCCCGAGCCTCTCTGCTGACCGTGTAAGGGCAGGCGGGGCTGATTAGCACCTGCGCCTTCTGAAGCGCAGGTCTGGGGAGTGGGGTACAGAACCCCTGCCACCCCCTCCTTTGAGTCTTTCAAAAATGGCCTCATTCTCCCGCATGCGCTGTGACTGCACCTCTTTTCAAAGAGGCCCGTTTCCCTAAGATTTGCCGATGTCTGTCTCGCTCTCTGAGGAGTCACAGTTTTTAAACCTCCCTTCCCTGGATTACGAAGTCTCAGATCCTTTATAGGAGCTTCAGCCTTCAGGTGAGCTGGTACACACCTTGCCTGACAGCTGCTCTCCCCCAAAGTTGACCCTTTTGTTGCTGTTGAAAATGTACACTGCCAAACGGGCCCCCATGCAACCATCTCTGCCCGTCCACGCCGGTGGGATCGAGTCCTTTTTACAAGCTGAACAACCATTCTCAGCTCCTGCCCCACTTTCTTTCCCTGTGGACGTAAGCTCACTTCCTTCCACGCTTGCTACGGGACTTTCCAAGTTGCTGTGACACATTTGACCATGCACACATTTGTGCGCGTGCGTGTGTGTTCATTCAGGGTGATTTGGGGTGATCCTATGGAAGAGAGTAGGACTGTACCTAAGACCGAATCTTTGCATGAGCAGAAAGCCTCATCCCCACTGATCCCACAGAGACAGCTCTCTAAGGCATGTGACGCCCACAGCACACTGTTGTCTTTGTTGAGCTAGGCTGTTGTGGGGGTTCAAAGGGGATCCGGGAGATTCTCTCTTTTTCTTTAGAAGATATTTTGATTTAGGGTTCAGGCAATAGTTTCAGGGGTCCATCAGCCTCTCTTGCTCTAGAAAGAAGCCCCCTGGCTTCTCAGAGAATTTGAGATCTTGTTCTGCATTGTCTCTTTATCTGTCTGGGATTCCTCCAGAGGGGTCTGGACAGAGATGCCCCGTGCCAGCAATGCTGTCTGTGTGTCCACCTGACTGGTCAGCAGGGGCTGTTTGGTGCGGAGGCAGGGTAGCGACCTTAAGTTTAGAATCCTGGTAAGGATCACGGAGGCTCAAAATTATTGCCATGCTTGATCCTTGGCCTGCTGCTCACAGAATGGGGGGCTGCAGAGCTGTGGGGACTTTCCGGAGACTGTTCTCTTTAACCTTACCACATTCCACACAGGAGCAACCCCAAATGCCCCACAGCGCACATTTTCTCACATGCCAGAAACACTCCACATCTTCCTCTTTCTCTACCGTGTTCTTTGATTTTTCCCCTCCCCCCAACGGCCTTCCACAACCTGTTTCTTTATTTTTGAATCTCGAACACAGCGCAGTTCTCCAGCCGACGTCACCTTCCTGACACTCAAGCTGCTAAAAGTCACAGGAGAAGCCCTCCTTCTCAGGGCCAGGTGTTCATCATGAGCCCACTTTGTTGGATGAGTGCATTTTATTTAACCCCCTCATGGCAGACGCCCACCGCTTCCTGGATATCTCTCACTGAGCTGCACGTACAGACAGCATCTGGAAATGCCATCTTTTTATTCCGAGAACCAAAAACATGTCCAGAGCTGTGCCCGTTAGTACACTCTTTCTCAGTTACAAAACAAACAAAACAAAGAGAAAATCCTTTCTCGACCAATCGACTCAGGTTCCTGGCAACCGCACGTGCTGTAGAACGGAGCTTGCTGCATCGACTCTCCTTCGCTGCTGTGTCTACACCAGGCCTTTCTTTGGAAGAGCTCCAGCATGGCTTAGCAGTCAGTTGCAAACTGCTGGAGTCACACCCCCACCCGCACCCCTGCTGAAAAAAACACTGGGACTGGCATTTTGCAAAAACCTGGTTGCTGCTTTTCCAGCTGGTGCTCAGCGAGGTCCTGCCAACAGGAGGCGAGGGGAGCCTCAAAAGCCAGGATTAAGCGGTCGGTCAGGTGGCAACGGAAAGGTTGGTGGTTGGACTCGCCCAGTGGTTCTTGGAGAGAAAGACCTGGCACACTTGCTCTTAGACAGATGACCCTTGAGGAAACACAACGGGTTGGCTCTCCCCGGTAACCTGGGGTCAAGATGAGTCCACAATGGACGGGATGGCAACCCCCAAAACAACAAGAGGGCGACTGCAGGCCTGTGGATGGAGCTGCTGGGGCTTCCTGTGGGCATCACTCCAGGAGTGCTGCTGCCCCCTGCCAATGGCAGCTTCTCCCAGGGGGATGCCGAATCCTTTGCAGCTTTGCCAACGCTCGCACAAACAGCTTCATTCTGCCTCCCCTGGAGCGAGGCTAGCACCATTGAGAGTTGTCCGCTTCTGTCTGGGGAAACTCACCTCGCTTGTCGGAGAGCTTCCTCATGCAATGCCTTCTTTAATAGCATTTTATTTTTGCTGTACTGTCTCCGGCTAAGTTGAATTACTGGTGTAAGTGTGAGAGGTAGAAAAATGATTTTTAAAACATCCTTGGAGGGCTGAGCCCCGGTGGCGTAGTGGTTGTGCGCGGTACTGCGGCCCACTGGGATGGAGATTCAATTCCCGCTCACAGGAGCAAAGGCTGGGCCTCCTACTCCCACCACCAGGGCAGTGATGCCAAAAAAACAAACAAACAAAACGTCCTTGGCTCTGGGCAGCTCCACATCTGTCCAGCTGTAGTAGACCTTTTTGCAAGCAAATTTCTGATTCTTCAGTGACCACTGGAAACAGTTGCACAAACAATGCAATCATGAAAGACCTCTTTGTCCAGCCATGCATTGACTCACATGCCTAGATAAAAATACTGCACCTTGGAGAGCTCGGAGGTTGGGTCCTATTCTCAGAACCCCCTGCCAGGCACCAAAGGCTGATTTTTTTTTTAATGGATGCCTGTAGCACTAGATTATGCAAGAATAGTCAACAGGGCCTTACTTTCTGCATAAAATCAGGGGCAGGTGCTCCACTTACGCCGTGGTTGGCGGCAACACTCAGCACACGCTTTCATCCACTGAATGCAACTCCTCGAGGGAAAAGATGCTTTGAAATGCATTTCTCTAAGAAATCTACATGATACCCAACAACTTCATGGGCTGGTGATTATGGTCATGGCTCACTTTGAGTTGAACAAGTCCCCCTTTACAAAATAGGTACTTCAGGGCTGAGCTCCGGTGGTGTAAGTGTTGAGTGCGGGACTACGGCCTGCAGGCTTGGTGGTTCAAATCCAGCGGCTGCTCTCAAGAGCAGCACTGGGTAGCCCCCATGACCACCAGAGGCAGTGATACCCACCCCCAAAACAAAAAAAAAGAAAATAGGTAGTTCATTCAGATGTACTTGGTCATCAATCTCTTTAGCCTGGACCTGAACCCTGAGCCTGGCTCATCCACATGTTTTTTGGTTCCTCCTCTATAAACTCTGTCTTCATGGAGGCCTAGGGGTTAAACTACAGAATGGTGGCACAGTGGTTAAAATGCTTAGGTGTTTCCTGACATGATCGCTGAAGACAAAAGTGTACATAAGCAAATGTGGTGAAGAAAGCTGATGGTGTCCGTCTATCAGATAAAAGATATAATGTCTGGTGTCTTAAAGGTTTAAGGTAAACAAGCAGCCATCTAACTCACAAGCAACAAAGCCCACACGGGAGAAGCACTCCAGCCTGTGTGAGCACGAGGTGTTGAAGGGATCAGGCATCTAAGAGGGAAGGAGTGGCTGCTGAGGTTTGCTTTCTTGGTGAGGGGGTTGAGGGTCCTGGTTTCCTGGGGCATCCCAGGCAAGTGTCCAAATCATGTGCTCGGTGCTTTTGTTCCACCGCCTAATACATCAGGAGTCCTTTATGTAATCTTGATCAAGCATCCAATTATGGTGGCTTGGAGTCCTGATGGCACCATGGGTATGGCCCTGAGCTGCTAACCATAAGGTCAGAAGTTCAAACCCATCAGTCACTTCCCAGGAGAAAAATGAGGCTGTCTGCTCCCATAAAGATTCACAGTCTGGAAACTGTAGATGGGGGTGGGGGGGTGGGGAAGGGCCAGGGTGCATTGCCAGGGTCAGAAAAGTTGTACATGATTCATCCATGGCACCCCAACTGATCTTTGTTGTGTTAGTCCGGATGGACTAGAGAAACAAATCCCAGACACTCATATGTGTATAAGAAAGTACTTTATACTTAAGACCAACTTTGGGTTGAGCCCCGGTGGCGTAGTGGTTGAGTGCAGGACCACAGCCCACTGGGTTCAAATCCAGCAGCAGCTCTCCAGGAGCAAGGCTGGGCCTCCTACTCCCCCCAGAGGGCAGTGATACCCACAAAAAAGGGGAAAAAACCCAATATTATATTAAGAAAACATCCCAGCCCAGTCCAGATTAAGTCCCTAAGTCCAATATTGGCCCATATGCCCAATACCAAGTCTATAATTTTCTCTTCAGACTCACACAACACATTCAAGAATACCGAATGCAGGAAGATACCTGGCCAGTGGGCGGAAAGTCATGTGAATGCAGTGAAGTGGTGGAAGTATCTCAGTGCCGGCATGGGTCTCCATGTGGCTCCTCCAGCTCCAGGGTTCTGGTTCCATCAGGAGTCTCCATGTGACTTGTCAGCAGGAAGTCAAGCAGAGAGTCTGTGTGGATCTGGCCTCCAATCGGCCATTTATCTCGATTGTGCCTCCAAATGAAGTCTCAAGCTGTGACCTGGTTGACAGACTAGTCACCAGTTGACAGGAGATTATGTAACTGCCATATTTATTCACCTGGGACAGTAGCAGAAGAAGGGGAGAGAAAGAACAGGAGGAGAAAATGCGCATTGCCTCTATGTGTAATTGCCTCCTGTGTCTTTTTACATCAGGTTCATTACATTTTAGCCCTAGTCCAGCACACCATCGAACGTGATATGAGAAGCATAGTTTCATGAGATTTTTTTTTTAAAAAAATAAGCAAGTCTTGTATTTATTTATCTATTTGCTTGTTGTTAGACACACACAGTGGAAAATCTACCAGTTCAAGTTTCTACGTATACATTCCAGGGAGATTGATTGCTGTCTTCCAGTTGTGCTCTCCTTCTAAGCCCAGGGGTTCCAGGCATGGTTTGATCAGGCTTTGGTGTGATTTTTCTTAGTTTCTCTGAGTACTGCGCTGCCTGTTTCTTTAGCATGGCTTCCTTTGGCAGGGTTGGGCTTTCAAGTTTTCTTTGATGGCACCCCTGTGTTTTACTGTGTTTGAGACACACTTGGTAGGAGCCCAGCCTTGAACCAACGGCTGGACATGTCAGAGACCCCGAGCTGCGGCATTATAAGAGTGGCTTGGGGTGGAATACAGGCAGGGAGGCTTGCAGTTGCCTCCGTCTGACTCCAATGGGTTTTGATATACTATGGGGAGAATGACTGTAAATTACATACACATGTGTTTGTGATGAAGGAGGCCAGATTGTGCCTTGACGGGTCTTGTAAATTCTGTCTTACAAGGTGTCTTACAAGACACCCTTCTCTCGTTTGTGGGTCTCTCTCTGGCCCTGGTTCAAATGGGATGCTTTCTGTATTTGATTTCTTTTACGACTCTACCATATCTCGACTAGAAGTTTGCCGTTTTATAGGATTTGTAAAGGAATTGCCTGCTATCTTCAGATTTGATTTTACTGCACTAGGAGAAGGGAAGGGGGTTCTCCACCTCTGGGAAGCATCCTGGAGCTTGACATACTTTTGTTACCAGGAGACTTAAGGTTTCAAACCTCTCCTGTCTCGGTTCCTGCCCTGCTTGAAAGAAAGAACTTAGGCAAGGGACAGCATTTAGACCAAAGTCAGAGAGAAGATTTGAATGGAATGAGTGAGTTCATTCAGGAGGGACTTCAGGCGGAACCAGAGGAGCCCTGGTAGCACAGTGGTAACGACTTGCGCTGCCAACGGCCAAGTCTACAGTTTGAAACTACCAGGTGGCTCCACGGGAAAAAGATGGGTCTTTCTACTCCCATAAAGAGTTACTGTCTCAGAAATTCACAGGGGCAGTTCTACCCTGTCTCGTAGGGTCTCTGTGAGTTGGCATTGACTTGATGTGAGTTTGGTATGGTGTGTGTGTGTGTGTGTGTGTGTGTAACACCAAAGGGTCCTAGCTAATCTGAAGAATCAAAAGCCAGATTTTTAATCCAATGGACTTCTTCACTATTGACTGGCTACCTGGTGAGTCTTCTGCTATTGGCTGTCTTTCTCTAGCATATCTCCCCTTTCCAGGTACATACATTCCTTGTGTTAGTCTGGGTAAACTAGAGAAAGAAATTCATAAGCACACACACACACACACACACACACGTATATCAGGGAGAGGTTTATATACAAGAAGAAATGAACATTGAGAAAACATCCCAGCCCAGTCCAGATCAACCTCATTAACCCATATGTCTGATACCAGTCTATAAAATCTTCTTCAGGCTCACAAAACACATGCAACGACACCAATGACACATGCAGTACGACCACAAGCCAGATGGGTAGAATTCCTTTGGCTCCAGTGACGCTGTAAGCATCTCAGCACTGGCAGGAGGGTCCCCAGGGCTTCTCTCGGTCCAGGCTTCTGGCCACTTCAGGGTAGATCCATGTGGCTTCTCGTCCGGGTAGTCTCCCAAGGAGCCAGCCTCGTCAGTCGAGTCTATCAAGCCATGAGTGATGTCGGCAGAAAGCCTCCAAGGAAGAGAACTGGGATAGACAGTGCCTCCGCCTCCAAGAAGGAACTACTACATTTCCCAGAATTCTCAGCGGAGAAAGCCACGCCCACAGAGAGGTCTCATTGGCTATCTCCAGAATGAAAAGCTAGGCTCCACCTCTACAGTCTTCATCCTCCAATTGGCAACAGCGTAGGTGACTGCCTCGCTCCTGAAATCCAGAGTCCACTAAGTGTACTTGTGGCTCGGCTGGAAAACCAGAGTCAATTACACCCTTGTGAGGAGAGTGGGGATAGCCTGTTTTTATCTCCTCACACCCTTTCACTGTCTCTGTCTCCTACATTGATAAAGAAATGTGTCTGATCTGCCTTTGGGGTGGGAAAGCCTGCGAGATTTTTGCCTCCATCTTCCTTGTGTGCGAGAACAGTCCTACCTCCCATTTGCCTGGTCTTGTTTAGCTACTATTTGATGGTTTTAGTTCAGAAAGATCCTTACATGTGTAGGTATAGGTCACTTAATGTCTGTTGAATGATGTCTGCCTGCATATATGCCCATGGTTCCAGGAGTTTTTTACTTGCACGTTTGTTTATCATTGTGGACCCCGAAGCAGATTCTTTGCAGCCCTGGGCCACAAGTGGGCTACTGGCAGGTGAGGCGGCAGACTCGGCTCTGGGTTCAGGCTCCCATGGGCCAGGCGGGTGGAACAGTGGCCCGGGCTGGGTGTACTCTGCTCCCTGTTCATTCACTTCCCCTCACCTTCCTCTTGGTGCCCGGGGGGCCAGCACCCAGGGGGCCAGCCTCTGCTAGCAGCTCTAGCAGCGGTATGACAGCTAGAAATGTCGCCCAAAAAGCTGTCTCGGTGTTCTCACCGCGTCTCAAGCACAGCGTGTCCTGCTTCACAGACTGCATCATGGATATTAAGGGACGTGTCCCTGCCCTTCAAAAAGGGTTCTGGAGACTTTCCCTCCTGATGAACCAAAGAATGCTCCCTTTCTTTAAAATAGACAACTTCCATTTCCCAACGTCTGTGTCTGGTGATCATTTGTGTCTGCAGACTGATTTTATGGAAAACAAGAGAAACCTCACGCGTGTGCCCACGCACGCGTGCACGCACCCACCCACTCAGAAGGCCATTCCCTTCACCACCAGCACCGTGTCACTGCAGAACGAAGGCGGGATGGTGACCTTGGAGGCCAGGTGTGTTGTGTGGGTCTCAGCTGCCGCCCATAGGCAACCTACCCCAATCGTGCCAGCATCGGATTTCCAAAGGAGTCGTCCCCAGTGTCAGAACCAGCAGTGTCTGCTGGAGGGTGGAACGTGCCCCTGGAGACAACTTTTGGTCATTTCTTTACCCTGACTTAGATGTTCCAAGCCCCTTGTCTCCTGCCCCACGAGGCCCGAGCGTGGCACATCAGGGTTCAGGTAGGAGAGATGGATCCTTGGTAGTTTGGGCCCTAAATAAGGAAACCAGGCCAAGGTGGTAGAGTCTCTCTCTGTCACCTGGAAGGTGATATGCCAGCGAGGTGCTGATGTCAGCTTCTTGCAATTACTGAAGACGGCTTAACACCTCTCTCCATCTGCCTTCCCTTCTGTCCAAAAGACAGAATGGGAATGAGGGAATCTAATCCAAAGGGCCGTTCTTGGGGGTCTCACAAGCCAAGCGAGTGCACGCATATACCGTGTCTTGCTCCGAGGAATGTTTCAGTGCCGAGAAATGAGCATTTCTTTCTTGTCAGATCCTCGTTTCCTCAAATTGACATTTAAAAAACAATTATGAATAGGCTATTGAAGCTTATCTGGTGATTTTTAAAATTTCAGGTGCTCTCTCTTTGAGATTGGCTCCGATTAAAAAATAAGCTAGTTTCTGTCTCTCGGTGGTGATTTCCTATCTGCCAATTCCATGAAGACCCTGTTCTGTGTCTTTCATATATATATATATATATATATATATATATATATATGTGTGTGTGTGTGTGTGTGTGTGTGTGTATGTATCACTGCCCTCAGGTGGTGGGAGTAGGAGGCCCAGCCTTTGCTCCATAGAGCTGGAATCGAACCTCCATCCCAGTGGGCCGCAATCCCGCGTACAACCACTACGCCACCAGGGCTCAGCCGTGTCTTTCTTCTAGAAACTGTTTTCTGCTCCTGCTTTCTCCCACGTCAGTCAATGTGACTGTGCTTGCTGCTCTCACGATCCTCATCTGCGAATCCCCAGGTGACAGCTCAGGCAGAGCCTGTGGCCACTGATGGTCTTTTCTCTTGCACAGAGTCCCATTTCCTGTTTCTTGGTGAAGTTGGTGATTTTGATTGGAACCCAGATGTTGTGACCAATGTGTTGTCTGGGCTATGGATTCTGTTAGGGTTTCTTTGAAGAGCTTTGACTCTTTTGTTTTAGGGGACTACTCACTCACTCGGTGGAATTCAAGCTCCTGAAATCTATTTTACCGGCAAGGAGCAACAGATGAAACTTCTATTTCACTTCTGTCTTGGCTGCTTGGAGCCTGCCTCCTGTGTATCCTTCAGGGTTAGCAAGAGCTGTGAGTTTGTATTCTTTTTTTTTTTTTTTTGGTGGTTGGTAGGGGGCATCACTGCCTCTGGTGGTCGTGGGAGCTCCCCAGTGCTGCTCCTGAGAGCCGCCGCTGGATTCGAACCGCCAAGCCTGCAGGCCGCAGTCCCACACTCAACCACTTGCGCCACCAGGGCTCAGCCTTGAGTTTGTATTCTAACTATAGGGCTTTCCCCTGGAATCCTCTCCTCGCCATGATTTCTCTCCATACGACTCAGCCATGGCGACTCCTGAGCTTCGTCCTTGCATCTCCCCGCCCATAAGAAAGCAGTTTCCTGTCTGCGTTCTAGCTGCTCTGGGAGGTGCCTGCTGGGGTTCACCCTCAGATGAGAAAATGTATCAAAAGGAAAATCATGCAGTACAGGCCATGTCTACCCAGGGTAGACTTCTGGCCAGTTCTGGCTTGCTTCTGGCCCCCTTCTTTTAGCACCAGTCAATAGTTATCCTCTGATATATATATATATATATATATTTTAAGGCATCACTGCCCTGGTGGTGGGTAGGAGGCCCAGCCTTTGCTCCTGGGAGCTGGAATCGAACCTCCATCCCAGTGGGCCGCAGTCCCGCGCACAACCACTACGCCACCGGGGCTCAGCCCTCTGTTATATATTTTTACAAAATCGAGCAGAGTTAATAGTGGTTATTATCAAAAGATTTGATCATATAGAAGCGACTCTGCAGTTAACCTGTTGGTTTTCTCCTTAATCCGTCTTTGGTGTTTCATGACATGCAAACGTTATATACATATATGTGTATGCACACGTGCACATATTCATGTTTGATAATCTTCTGTCTTCTTGTATCTGGCTGCAGTGCTGCAGTGAGAAAACCTTTCGGCACCCCTGGGTTAAATAGGATTCCGCCCACATGTTCATATAGTTGTGCATATAGCTGTTGTTAGGTGCTGCTGAGTGGGTTCTCACCCGTATGGGCCCGTGGGACACTAGAGTCAAGCACTGCCTAGTCCTGAGCAGTCCTTCAACTGCTGTCATGTTTGAGCCCACGGCGGCAGCCACTGTGTCAGTCCGTCTCCTTGAGGGATGCCCTTTTTCATGGCCCTTCTAGTTTGCCAAGCCTAATGTCCTTCTCCGAGGAGTGTCTGTCTCCCCTGATAACGTGCTCCAAGTACATGAGAAGAAGGCTTGCCATCCTCATTTCCAAGGAGCGTTCTGTTTGTCCTTCTTCTGAGACAGAGGTGTTTGTTCTGTTGGCCGGCTATGGAGCTGTCCAGGTCCTTCACTGACACCGTCCTGCAAATGCTTCGGTTGGTCTTTAGCCTTCCATATACAGTGTCCAATTTCACCGGCCTATGAGGCCCTTGGAAATACCGTGGTGTGTTAGTCCGGGTAGACTAGAGAAACACATTCATTAACATGCATATGGATATTAGAGAAAGGTTTGTATACAAGAGGAATGGAACTTTGAGAAAGCATCCCAACCCAGTCCAGTCCAAGGTCATAAGTCTGATATTGACCCATATGTCTGGTACCAGTCCATAAAGTCTCCTTCCGACTCATGAAGTCACAGACCGGTGGGTGCAGAGTCTTGTGTATCCAGCAGCAGTAGAAGCATCCCAGCACTGGTAGGGGTCTCCCCGTGGCTCCTCATTTCCAGGGCTCAGGGCCCATCAGCAGTATCCATTGGTGGTAGAAGCATCTTAGCACTGGCAGGGGTCTCTCTGTGACTTCTCTGGCCCCAGAGGTATGTTTCCATCAGGGCAAGCCCATGCGGCCTCTCCTTCAGCTCCTCCAGATTTCAGAACTCAGGATCCATCAGCATGCCACCATTCTGTCCCATCGGCAGACCAACTCCAAGAGACTAAGACTAGTTTCTCTTCCTCAATTGGGAAATACCATGAGACTTCCCAGAATTCTCAGGGAAAGCCATGCCCACACAGAGGTCTCATTGGCTGTCTCCAGACTGACAGACTGGACTCCACCCCTATATTCCCAATCATGAAACTGACACACGAGTATATGACTGGCACACATGGCTTAGGTCAAATAGATCTTAGTCCTCAAAGTGGCATCCCTGCTCTTCAGTGCTTTAAAGAGTTCTTGCTTGAGCCACAGACATGCCCAATGCAGTGTGTCGTTTTGCTTCTTCGTGTCTGGTGTTATTGATGCCATTCCACAGCTGGTCGTGTCTTCTATCACTCGTGTTCAGTGAGTCAAATCTGCTCTTGAGATAGTCTTAAAGTTTATGTGGGTTAATTCCCAGTCATATTTTGGCTCTCCTGGACTTGTTTTCATTTTCTTCAGTTTCAACCTGGATTTACATTTAAGTGCTGGTTTCACCATCTGTCTCTGGCCTTGTTTTGGTTGATGGTATTGAGCTTCTCCAAGTCTCTTCCCAGAGAAGCAGTCAATTAGAGTTCTGTGCATCCCATCTGGTCAGGCCCAATTGTATAATTTTCTTTTGTGTTGTTAGAGAAGGGCATGTACAGCACACAAGTCATTACTCTTGCAAAACCCTACCATCCAAGGCGATATTTTCCAACAACAGTCTGGCTAGGAGTTGGGCTCACCTCAAGGGCAGTGCCTTTGTTCCCATTTGGATCCTTCCTCCTTGGTTCCCCCCATCACGTTTCAGCTGTCAGTAACTCTCAATCCATCTTGTATTCCAGCCAGAAGAAGTTGGTAGTATTCTCCCATTTAATTACTCGTTGTAGTGGTTGGTGCTTTACCACCGTTGGTAGCTATCAAATAATGTTTCTTTCTTTCTTTCTTTCTTTTTTTTTTTTTGTGGGCATCACTGCCTCTGGTGGTCATGGACGCTACCCAGTGCCGCTCCTGAGAGCCGCCGCTGGATTTGAACCGCCAAGCCTGCAGGTTGCAGTTCTGCACTCAACCACTTACACCACCGGGGCTCAGACCCCAAAGAATGTTTATGTGTGAAAACCTTTTCTTGGCTATATATAGTAGTGGTTTTGCACAATCACTGTATTTTTGAGATTGAACATATTTCGGCAGCGTAATGTCTTGCGAGTTCATCCATCCATCCATCCATCTTATTTTATGTTATATTCAGGAATGTAAATGTAAACTGTTTATTCAAACTGTTTTTATTATAAAACTAAACACTGGGGCTGAGCCCTGGTGGTGTAGTGGTTGTGCGCAGAACTGCGGCCCACTGGGATGGAGGTTCAATTCCAGCTCACAGGAGCAAAAGCTGGGCCTCCGACTCCCACTACAGAGGACAGTGATGCCTAAAAAAAAACAAAAAAAAAAACTAAACTCTGAAAGTGACTACAGAGTTGGCTTTTATTTTTCTCTCTTCAAGTCAGTAGTCTAACAAGGATTAGAAAAGACAAACTCTGTTCAACTTCAATTTTTAATATTGCTTAGCATTCCATTGTGTTTGTGTACCATAGTTGGTTTGTCCACGCTTTTTTTTTTTGGGGGGGGGGGGCATCACTGCTCTCCGGTGGTGGGAGTAGGAGGCCCAGCCCCACTGCTGGAATTGAACCTCTGTCCCAGTGGGCCACAGTCCTACGCACAACCACTACGCCACCGGGGCTCAGCCCTGTCCACGCTTTTCTGATGGGCATTGAGGGTGTTCCCATCTCTGTGCTATTGTGACTAGTGCTACAATAATTATGTGTGTAGTTGTGTCTGAATCACAGGTTCATATTTCTCTAGGATATAATTGTATGTTTCTTTTTAGTGTGTTCTGATACATGGTAACATGAGTGTCATCCCACCCCCATTTATCTTTTCTAAAAACCTTATTAAAAGATTAGTTTATTGGGGATCCTTACAGCTCTTGTTATAATCCATACATTGATTGCATCAGGCATGTTTGTACATATGTTGCCTTCATTCATTTCTAGACCTTTTCTTTTTATTGAGCCCTTGATATCAGCTCCTCAGCTTTTTTAAAAAAATTATTTTATTGGGGACTCATACAACTCCTATCTTGATCCATACATCCATCCATTGTATGCAGACCACATTTGTTGCCTTCATCATATCATTTGTTTTTCATTGCATTCTTATTTTGTATATAGTCTAAATGTCTGATAAATTTTTACATACCATATAATTTTATTTAAAGCCTACAATGATGTTTAGTACAGTCCCAGGATTTTGAAATGATGACCACAGTTCAATTTTAGAACCTTTTCAATCTCTCCTAAAGGAAACCCTGTACCTACTACGCTACCCTCCCCACCTTCCTCCCTGCCCTAAGCTGTTAGGGGAGCCACCCTTCACACATCTTCACAGGTCCGGTAGGCACAATTGTACTGCAATAATAAGTAAAGATTAAAGTCATAGAAAGTATGAGAGGTAGAAATAATGGAGTCAGACACATTTCTTGGTAGCATGCTCACCTCCCAGACGGCCATGATCTCAACAGTCAGGTCCACACACAGCATGGCCAGAGAGCTCTGGGAAGTGAGTCAGAGGAAGGAAATTTATTGCTAACCAAGATTTAAATCTTCTTCATGGACGTGATTACAGGTAACCATACATCACAGGAAGGGGCTATGCAATAGACAAACACGCCACAGGAAGGGGTTGTACAGTGACAAGAAAGGGATGAGCTGGGAGTGTACATGCAACAAGAAAGGTGAACCCTAGAATCCTGATGGCGGCCTAACCTTGCTCGTTCTTGGGGGGGCTTGACTTACGTGGGCTCCTACGAGGAAGTAGTCTACTACTATCCTTATCAGAAGGGAGTGGGCCCTTCTTAAGGTGGGACAGACTATACGCCTGATTCCTCTGGATGGCTGATAACCCTTAGGGAGAATAACCCTTGACCTACTTTGGTTGACCTCCAAATATATTGTCATTTGCCCCGTGTAGCAAGCGACTAAGTTGGGTGTATATTGGGGGGAGAAACTTGGGAGAAATATTTCTGTGTCCCACACTAAGCAACAATTAATTTAGCGCTCTTTAAATTTACATTCTGAACGCTTCATATAAATCGAACTGTCCACTATGTTTTATGACCTGTTATAGGAATGTCAGTGCCTTCTTATCTAGTCCTATAGAAAGTGCTTGTTAGTATTTTCATTGACATTCCGTTAAATGTATGGATTATTTCAAGAAGAGCTGGCGTCTCTATATTGTTGAGTCTTCCTGTCCAAGAACAAAGGTTGTCTTTCCATTTGCTTGCACCAACTTTTCAGCCTTCAAGAATTTGAAGGTTTTCTTATTTAGGACTTACACATTTCTTAAGTTTATTTCCACATACAAGGGCGCTTCAAAAGGCTCATGGACAAATGGAATGAAAAATTCCTGGAATCCTCCCTCAAACTTTTGGAACCCCCATGTATTTTACCGTTGTCATGATTCTAAGAGTCTTGCTTTACCATTATAATGTCTAGCTGGTCATCATTTGTGTATATGAAGATTGTGATTTCGGGAGCTTAATTTTGCATTCTTTTACTTTACCAACTTATCTTCTTGTGTGAGTTAATTTTGCTAGGAGTTCTCGAAGGCCTTAACCCATTTCTATTGTCATATCAGCTGCAAATAGAGATAGTTTTGCTTCTTTTGAGACTCTTTTGCCTCTAAGTAATTCCTCATTGTATACATTGGGTACCATTTTTAATTTAATGTGAAATGCCTTGCTTCTTATCTTAATGAGAAGTACCTCCTTTCACTAGTACACTTATTGTTTGTTGTGTACTTATTGTTTGTTGGAGTGAATAATTGTCCCTTGGCCTCTCGACTAAGACTTTTGCTTTGAATTTACAATCAGTCTATTTCGTGGCTCCCAGGGATGCTACATGGCAGCTGTTACTAGGTATATATTAATGTGTTGAATCAGTCACAATTTCTCCAGTTTAGGGCATTCTAATTCAAAATGTTTTTTCGTAACGTATTACCTTTTTGACATAACCACTCTGGAAGACTTTATGTAGTTTCAGCTAGAGCTATGTTTTACCAGTCGGTAATTCGACCGTGTGTACTCAAGAGAATGACCTACCCAAAGATATTTACCAGAATGCTCATCTCAGCTTTGTTCATAGTATCTAAAAATCTGCAACAACTCAAATTCCCATCAAAAGTAAAATGCACATATTGTGATTTGTTTGCACAACAGAGTACTATACAATAATAAGAATAAGCTGCCTCTCTACCCACTCACCACCACGTAGCTGAATCTCACAAGCACATGGTGAGTGACAGAAAGCAGACATAAATACCATTTCCCGTAAGCAGCCTTCAGATGTAAGGTTTAACAAACAGGGAAAACCTATCCACATGGTTCCCTTGAGAGCGGGAAGTGCAAATAGAAAGGGAAAACCAAGGGGCTGTGGGGGCAGGTCATGTTCTGTTTCCTGCCCTGGTCCTCATTGTGAAAACCCATTGCTTACAATCCATGGACTTTTCTGCATGCATGCTCTATTTTCATTCAAAGTTTATTTAAGGCTGAGTCCCGGTGGCATAGTGGTTGTGCGCGGGACTGCAGCCCACTGGGTTGGAGGTTCAATTCCAGCTCCCAGGGGCAAAGGCTGGGCCTCCTACTCTCACCACCTGAGGGCAGTGATGCCTTAAAAAAAAAAAAAAGTTTATTTAAACAGTGAAAGTCAGTGTATGGCAATCTCTAGGGAAGATGGCTGTCCTATTTTTTGGACCTTTGGGAATGAGGCGGATAAAGTTGAGGAACTCTCTTAGTTCAGTTTGGAAATGTCAGTTCCCCTTCCTCTCTGGCTGGACCTTTCAGCTACTCCTTCACCGTGGAGCTGACCTGTGTTGTTTGTTGCTGTCAAATGGGCATCTGGTTTGTGGTGACCCTGTGGGCCATGCCATGAAATGCTGCCCTATCTTGTGCTGCCCCATTCTTGGCTGTGGACCCAATTGTTGTGATGTCTAGTGCTTTCATTAGCTAATTTTTGGAAGTAGATTACCAAATTTCTTAGTCCATCACTGAATCCGGCTCAGCATAGTTTAACAGCATACCATACAGTGCATGCACCACTGACAGACCCCTGCTAGTGGCTGGGGATGGAAGCTGGGTCTTTCCTCCTGGGAAGTGAGAATTCCACCACTGAACCACTAGTTCTTCGGGTCATAGTTTAGCTAGTTAGTGTCTGCCTTTCCTGGTGCACTTTCTGCTTTAGATCAGGTCTCCAAGTAGACAATCCACAGTCCTCTGGAAAAGTCCTCTAATTTCCTATGAGAGTGTTGTACCTTCCTGAGCCTGATGGTCAACTAGGACACAAGGGTCAGATTTCATGGCTGGCAACTGCGTGTCGTGGGTGCAGGGTTGGGCTGCTAACTGCAAGGTCAGCAGTTGACACTCACCAGCTGCTTCATGGGAGAAAGACGGTTTTTTCTGCTGCTATGAAGATGGACAGCCCTGGACACACCATATAGCCTTAGAAACCAATATAGGATTGCTATGACCTTGAACAGGAGCCAAGACAGTAGGTTCAGTTTTTGTGTTCAACTATGCTCCAGGCAGGGAGAGCTGCCCAGCAGAACAATTCCAAAGTCTACAATCTGATTTGCAGCAAAAGCCTTCGAGCTGATGTAAAGGCTCTGAAGCACGCCCACAGTGCCACCTGCTCGGGAGCAAGCCGGGAATGGGGGATGCTGGTCCCCGGACCCTGACTGGGCTCTGCTTCCTGTAGAATTGCTTTCACCTTATTGCCAGCAGGAGGTCAGGCCATCAGCCTGATGTTGATGAGGACATTCTGTCACTGCGGGACCCAGTCTTTGCTTTACGGGGACCCTCCAGAGAAATGTGACCTACTTGAGGTTTAGGAAGCTGGCACTTCCAGGCATGTGATTTGTTTTATTCCTAAGGACACTGAAACTAGGGGAGGCTGTCCCTTTAGCGTCAGAAGATTCTTCTTGCCCAGTGTAAGTGTTATTTGAACACGCGGAGAGGACTTTATAGAATGCCGTTTTATACCCACTCATTGCTTGCCTCTATTTTACACCTCTAGCTTCGTTTTAGTCCTTCCTCCCACCTGATTGTTATTTGTGAACTGGATGCACTTTCTCTGTCCTTGTAGGTTGCCTTCCAGTGGAGTGCCAGAACCCTGAGGATTGATAGCAATTCAGGAGTTTCGTGAGGCCCTTGATAAACAGTGGGTGACTAGATATCAGCCGGTGAGATTCTCTCTGTCACAGACAGAGGCCAACACTAGCCATGCCGTCTGCTAGTTTGTTTCCTTTTAGGGAGTTTTTTTTTTTTTTTTTGCTAGCATATCACATTCTGGAAAGCGATGGAGTGCAAATAAGCATTTTAAAATATTATGAAATGATCTTACTGGAATACTGTCGACCCTTTAAAACCTTGACCTTATGCTTCCAAGCAGCACCACTACCATGAGCCCAAGTTTATTCCAGGAGGGGGAAATGGATGACTTTTATTCTGTCATATATTTGCCAGCGAGAGAGAAATGGGATCTATCTAAATTCTGTCTCCTAGCCCCCCACCGGCTTTCATGTGACCCTTCTGAAAAGGAGCCGATTTAGGCACGAGACTGGAGCCCCAGCTGTTGACATGGCTGCTCGTCACATTTCCAGTCGCACTCGGGCAGAGCTAAGATTTTGGTACATCTAGCAGTATCGGAGGCAAGTTGGTATCTCATTCCCTGCCTGATGGTTGCTAGGGGACCATTCCATGCAAATTAGAGTAATAATGGCTCTGGTTTAAAAGGGCAAAGAATTAAGGCTGTGGAGGGAAAATGTGTCCCTGCAGAGGAGACGGTGTTGGCGCTCACAGACCGCCTTGTCCTCCTTTCCCTCCGTGTCCAGGGACAGGACCCCAGGAAGAGGAGGGACAAGCAGAACTGCAGCTCAAGCTGCCCTGCTCTCCAAAAGAGGGGGAAAAATCAGCCTGCTTTGGAAGAGGTGCTAAGAGCTGCACACAAAGCTGGTGCTGATCCAGTAGCGCTGGAGGCAGAGTGATCTCGGACGTGGACAGCAGCATAACCCTTGATGATATGATGCGTCCATTCTAACTCCTGGCAGCTCCACACATGGCAAGGTGCACAGGTGCCCTACTACCCCTGGGATTTTCAGTGGCTCATTTTTGTAGAAGCTGAGTGCCAGGAGGTTCTTGGGTGGGGACTATGGGTAGATGGAGCAGCCAGTCTGTTAGGGAGTAGCCACATGCCCCGAGACCCCCCAAAGGGTCATCCCTGGGCCACAGGCGATGATGACCTGGAAGTAGCTGGAAAGGATCCTTGACTTGAAGATCTCCCAAGGGCAGGGCTGCCGGACGGCTCACTGACCAAGCAGGAGCTGGCAAAGGCTGGGCTCGTCTTGCCAAGCACAGGATGGCTCTGAGCGTTCGGCTCGTGTGAACCAGTTCACTCTCCTAACAGACAAGGCAGCAGAAGCGAAGAGAAGGGAAGCCGCTTGCCCCAGGAGCCCAGGGAAGCATTGAAGGGAGCAGGATTTGAGCGTCTGCTCACAGCTGGTGGAGCATGAAGAAAGAAGGATGTGTGCTGATGGTGGAATTTCAGGGATTGGGGGGTGGGGGTGGGGGTGGCCAGCCACAGACGAGTAAGACTGTCAATAGTGCTTGCTCCGTAACCAGCCAGGCAAATAAATGGCAGATTGGCGAGGTGGGGATGCAGAAGCTCATGAACCTGAGGGAGAAAAAAACAGCCTCCTAGACTCTCTGATGCCTACCGGGCAGAGAGCCCCATGTCAAGCCCTCACTGTGGCGGTGTTTGAAGAACTGGGGCGCTTAGTGGAAAGGCAGACCGAGGCTTCTTCCTGGTGAGGCGCTTCGCTGCCGCACTGACCTCAGAGAGCCTGTCCGGCCTGTACTTTTTTCTGGAGGGGACTCACGAGGAGCTACACATCATGTGCCCTGTGGGATGGGGCCTTGGGGCAGCCGGTCCACATCAAAACCAACGCCTGGCCCTCCAGTTGATGCAGACTGATAGGGAGCCGCTGGCACAGCGGAGAGCTGTCTCTTTGACTTTCTGAGCCTTTCACTCTTCATAGGAGTTGAAAGTTCCCTCTTCTTTGTCGCAGCTGGTGGTGTCACACTCCCGATCTCGCAGTCAGCAGGCCAACGCACAGCCACAATGCCATCAGGGTTCTCATCACAACCCCGGGTTAACGGCAAAGGACAAAACAGGGAGATCCCTGCGCATCCGGAGCTGGGTGAGCATTCATTGTGTCTGGTTCGGTAAGCACCCCACCTATTCTTCCTGGTGAATGCTTTCAGTGTCTACAAAGGCAAAGAAAATAGAATAACGAGCAGTTTGCTGATTAGTGACTCCGTTCCAGTGATTGTCAAGGTCTTGTCAAATTTGTGTCGTTTCTCCCATTTCTTCTACACCTTGCACCTCCCAGCTTCGCCTGCTTCCCTCACATCCACCACCACCACCACTGGACTGCTTTAAAGCAGATTCCAGATGTCCTATAATTTCAAACATCTGAGGTAAGAACTGAAAAATAATTGCTTGCTATCATTATATCACACAAGACATGCAATACTATAGATTGAATTGTGTTCCTCATATATATATATGCATATACACACACACATATATGGCACGCTCATGAGTCTCGGTGACTTGGCAGTTATGTAATGATGTAATTTGGCAGTTATGTGATGATGTAATCATCTTCATGATGCGGTCGGATATGATTTACTAATCCATTGTAAGGAGATTAAGGTTGGATGTGGCACACTCAGATCACCTTCCTAATCTGATCTCAGAGGGGTTTCACAGGACTGTGGCCTGCATTACCTTTTCACCCATTTTAAAGTTGCTTCATATTTAATATTGTCTGCTTTCTTTTTTGTTTGTTTTTTGAAGGGGCATCACTGCCCTCTGGTGGAAGTTGGAGGCCCAGCCTTGCTTCTGGAGAGTTGCTGCTGGATTTGAACAGCCAACCCAGTGGGCCGCAGTCCCGCACTCAACCACTATACCCAGCCCTGTCTGCTTTCCTTTAAGCTGAGCAATTCAGCCTGGAACTAGTAAGCAGCATCTTCTCCCAGCCTCTTCCTAAAGGACCCGGACACACTTTTCTTTCTTTTTCTTTTTTTTAAGGCATCACTGCCCTCTGGTGGTGGCAGTAGGAGGTCCAGCCTTTGCTCCTGTGGAGCTGGAATTGAACCTCCATCCCTGTGGGCCGCAGTCTCGCGCACAACCACTACGCCACCGGGGCTCAGCCCCCGTTTTTCTTTTCTTACTAGCTTATTGGCATATAATTTACAGACCACAAAATGATACATCTATTTGAAGTGTACAACTCAATGGCTCTCGGTATATTTCTTTTTTTTTTCTTTTATTTTTGTGTGGCATCACTGCCCTGCTGGGAGTAGGAAGCCCAGCCCTGCTCCCGGAGAGCTGCTGCTGGATTCAAACTGCCAACCCTGTGGGCCGCAGTGTCACACACAACCACTAGGCCACCAGGGCTCAGCCAGCTCTCGGTATATTTCATCACCACAAATCATCTTAAAACAATGCCATTATGACCCAAAGAAACCTGGTGCCCATTTGTCATCACACCCATTTCTCACCCCAGCTCAAGACAACCACGAGGACCCTTTCTGTCAGACCGGTGTGATGGCTGGTGAAGAGGGAGGTGCTTTGCAAGCCTAGATGAGATGGACTGACACAGTGGCTGCACCAGCAGGCTCTAACATAGCAATCGTGCAGAAGGCACAGAACTCATCAGGGTTGCATTCTGACAGAAGGTCCCTGAGACGGAATGGGCCCATAGGCATCTGCAACCACAAAGATTATGCCCTGCCACTGCAGTGATGCGAAACACAGTCAAAACCATGGCCACTGTGCAGATGTTGGCTCATTGCAACATCATCAACAGTTTCTAAGGCTGTAAAAATCCCCCCCACCCCACCCAAGGTTGTAAATCTTTATAGGAGTGGAAAGCCTTGTCTTTCTCCCGTGCAGCTGCTGGTGAATTTGAACCACTGCAGTTCAAAGATCAAGACCTATTCGACAGTACCACCAGCACTCCTTAAAACAAAGACCAGCCAACTATTTATGCATACGCTGACGTTGAGTCCCGTAAAATAAAAGCAAGGTTGGTAACTTGGAAATGGAAATGTGTTAAAGTATATAATCACTTAATGCTAACCATTAGTCAGAATCAATTAATATGGCAACTGGTTTGGTTCTGGGGTTTATTATTTACATAGTTCAAAGCCATCACAAGGAACGAGATTTTTTTCTTCTTGCTTTAATTGTCTTTTTAATATGTAAGAGGGCTTCAAAAAGTTTGTGGGACAATTCCATCTTTTCATCCCATTTCCCCATGAATTTATTGAAGCCCTTGGTAGTCCTCCCTTGGTGGCTTGAAAGTACAAACTTTTGAATTGCTAGCTCAGTGTTAGAACTGCCTTTGAGGGCTGAGCCCCGGTGGCGTAATGGTTCTGCGCAGGACTGCAGCCCACTGGGACAGAGGTTCAATTCCAGCAGTGGGGCTGGGCCTCCTACTCCCACCACCGGAGAGCAGTGATGCCAAAAAAAAAAAAAAAAAAGTACTGCCTTTGAGAAAGTGGAGTGTTTGTGTCGAGATGTTTTTGTTTTCTCCCCTTTCACTGGAGTTGGTGTGCTAGTTCCTTCTTTTCAGGGGAGTTGGTCTGAGATTGCATGTCATTGACTCAACTTGTGTTCTTGGGTACTGCTTAGAATATGAGCTCCTCATGAGGAAGTTGAACCAAGGTCGAAACTCCTCAGAACATGAAAGAGGCATGGGAATCTTGGCTTCTTTCCTGTTGTGGCAGCCATGTACTCGTGTGTCAATTTCATGATTGGGATTGTAGGGGTGGAGTCTAGCCTGTCAATCCGGAGATAGCCAATGAGAACTCTGTGTGGGCATGGCTTTCTCTGAGAACTCTGAAAATTCTGTTGAAAGACTGTAGACTCAGTCTCTTGGAGTTGGTTTACTGATAAGACAAGATGGTGGCATGCTGAGAGATCCTGAGTCCTGGAACCTGGAGGAACTGGAGGAGAAGCCACATGGACTTATCCTGATGAAAGCAGACCTCTGGGGCTGAAGAAGCCACAGAGAGACCCCTGCCAGTGCTGATATGCTTCTACCTCCAATGGATACTGCTGATGGACCCTGAACCCTGGAAACGTGGAGTCATGAGGAGACCCCTGCCAGTACCGCCACTGGATACACAACACTCTGTACCCACTGTCCTATGATTGTCCTGGTGTCATGGCATGTGCTTCGTGAGTTGGAAGGAGACTTTATAGACTGGTATCAGACATATGGGCTAATATCAGACTTCTGACCTTGGACTGGACTGGCTTGGGATGCTTTCTCAAGGTTCCTTTCCTCTTATATATAAACCTTTCCCTTATATTGATATGTGTGTTTATGAATTTGTTTTTCTAGTCTAGCCAGACTAATACACCTGTAGATCTGGGATGGACCCCAGAGCAACTCACAACACCAAATTCAAGCACCGGGCTGAGCAGGCACCCCTCTGCAATGTCCCACTGATGGGTCAGCTGTGGAAGTTCTTTCTCTTCCCTCCTGCTGGACCGTTGACATCAGCTTGCAAATCTGGCTGCAATTTCTCCTGTTTACATAAACGCTGTCTTTAACCTCCAGAGCCTGCCATTATTTCTGATGGTCTTGTCAGAACATTTCATGGCGGATTTGTCCTGCTTAGTTGTTCCCACCTCTTTTCCTTCCGTTCCCTCCTGAGTGCTCTCACTCCAGTTAGGCATCTGTCACTCCATCAAAACGGCCCACATGGTCGTTCCCCGTGGCTTCAGCTTGGCCAGTGCAATAGCTGAATGCCCGCCTCCTCTGATTGCCAGTTCAATTGGGCGCACTGATCACTCTTTCCTTCTTGAACCACCTCAGCCTCTGGCACGGCCCTGTCTCTCGGCTCTTCGTCTGCCTCAGGGTGGTCTCCTTTGCCACCCTCTTCTTGATTCTTAAGTCTTAGTGAATCCTGAGGTTCTCTTTGTGCTCCTCTGCCTTATACACCCTCTAGATGATCACACCCAGGCTTCTGGGTACTTAAAAACTACTTCTACTGAGCTCCAACTTTGCATCTTCAATTCTTTCTCATCCTTTAGCTGTGGGAGTTCCAGCGTATTGCTCATTTTGAGGCTGGAAGTGTGAGAAGGTCCAGGGCCTCAGCCCTGGGACTTTTTCTCTTCTTTCTCTGTGGTATTTATGAGTCTACTAACTTTATTTTAATAAAGTCACACTTAATCTATTTTTCCCATGAATTATACTCTCAGTTTTGTATTTAGAACCTCATTTCCAAGCATAAGACCACATAGATTTTCTCTGACATCAGCAGTTCTCAACCTGTTGGCCAAGACCCCTTTGGGGGTTGAATGACCCTTTCACAGGCATGGCCTAATTTGTAATAGTCGCAAAATTACATTTATGAAGTAGTAATTAAAATAATTTTATGGTTGGGGGTTCACCACAACATGAGGAACTGTATTAAAGGGTTGAGGCATTAGGAAGGTTGAGAAGCATTGTTTTAGAAGTTTTATAGATTTACATTTTATTTTATTTATGTTTCATTGGCATATGTTTTACATATCTTATCTTCTTTGTTTTACATATCTTGCAATTTAATTGTTCAACTGCATTAAGATGTATGCAATCATCACCATAGTCAATTTCAGAACATTTTTTTTCTTGCCTTTGTTGTTAGCTTCCCACACACCCCCACCCTCCTCTGCTATGCTCGTAGGCAATTACCACTCCAGCTACTGTCTTTGTAGCTCTGTATAGCCTGGAATTCATATACAGAAACACATACAAAACACAAACAAGAAGCAAACATACAAAAAAATGCAAGCAAATCGCCCAATGGCCATGATTACACAAAACTTAGATAATCCTCAATCAAAAAGGAAACAGAAAATGCTACAACCTGAAACAACTTTAATAGGGGTCCAAAGGAAACTCAAACAATAAGGCATTACATTTCAACCTAACTGCGTCTGCCATCATTGACTTTATGATTCTCTGATAGCAAGGCTGTTCACATGCCTGGACTGTGTTCAAAGGGAATTCACTGGAGGTTTAATCCATGTGGAGACCATACAAATGGAATTTGATCTCCCACTGTCATCCATAGCCTTCTGCAGACCAGAATTTTCACCATTTAAGCTCTGATACCATTCCCTCCTTCGGATTTGGATTTTATCATTTACGATCTTTGGATCACACAGGCTGATGTGCTTCTTTCATGGAGACTTGGTTGAGGCTTGATTTAGATGGGCACTTGTTTGAAGACCCCAGACACTCTTCTTTCTGGTAGTCCAGCACTGCCTGGTTTCTTCACCATACTCTTTGATAGCACTCACATCTTTTGAGATCTCTTCATAAGGGCAAGCTAGACTGTATTTTCTGTTTGCATTTTAGGGGACCCATTCTCAATTAAATTTTACAAAAGATAATAAGGTCTACATCTAATTTCAACTAAGAGAACTTACTTTGTTTTAACATACACAGAAAAAGCATACTCACTCACCAGTTTCTGTACACACAGTTCATTGACACAGAGTGCATTCTGTGATTGTGCAACCATCCCGCCCTCCTTTCCGCGTTGTTCCTCCCTCATTAACCTGCACATGCTGCCTCCTCAGGTTCCACCCATGGAGATGCGAAGCACTCTGGCCGACTTGCTCCTGTCTAGATAGTTCTTTAAAGAGCATGATGCCCAAGGAAGGTATTTTAAATTGACTTTAGCTTCTTTTATTGGTATCTAGATGTCCACTTGTTCCAGCATCAGTTGTCGTAAAGACTATCTTTTCTCCCTTCTGTTGTCTTTACTCCTCTGCCAAAGATCAGCTGGATATATTTGTGGAGTTTCTCTTTAAGCTCCCTTCCGTTCCATGTCTGATGACTTTTTAACATCATTAATGTGTTGATAGAGCTCCAATTTGTATGCCTAACTTAAACTTCTCCCCGGACGTCCAAGTGTACACAGTAGGTCAAACAACCAGTACTATGGAAGTTCTGGTTCATACATACATAGGTTTTTCTTAAACAAAATGTGTTTAAACATGTCTTTGCTATTAGTGGATGGCTGCAATAACAGTTGTCTTCATCTCCTTAAGATGCTTTTAAGGGGAGAAAACGTCTAAGCGTAACAGTGACTTGTAAGGGTATCTGCTGAACCATTAAATTCAGAGCGGGGAGGCCAGCTCTGAAGTGTGTGGCAAGTGACTTTGAAGATTCCAAAGGATTTAGCTTGATGGATTTTCTCCAAGAACACAGGATAACCATAGGGGCTTATTATGAAGAAATTGACAGGAAGTTGCGCTAAAAATGCTGCTTGTTTTTCGAGTATGATCCTATGAGACTTTCATTGGTAAAATCATAACCATACCAACTCTAGAGCCATGATTGCCTCTGAAGATATTTCCTTGGTCACCAAACTCAAAACTCCAAATCCAAACTCATTGTCATAGAGTCGATGCCAACCCTTGAGACTTTTTTTTATTATTATTTATTATTATTATTAGTTCAAAGTTTATTTAACAGACGTTCGTGCTGCAGCTCTATGTTGTAGAGCTCCTTTAAAAAAAATCATTTTATTGGGGGCTCATGCAACTCATCACAGTCCACACATATATCCATTGTGTGCAAAGCACATTTGTACATTTGTTGCCATTATCACTCTCAAGAGCTTCTTCTTTTTCTTTGGGGCATCACTGCTCTCCGGTGGTGGGAGTCGGAGGCCCAGCCCCACTGCTGGAATTGAACCTCCGTCCCAGTGAGCCGCAGTCCCGCGCACAACCACTACGCCACCGGGGCTCAGCCAAGAACTTCTTTTTTTAAAAAAGTTTGATTGGCACATAATCCACATATACAATTCAATAGTTCAATTATATCAAGAAGAATGATGCAATCAGTCTCCCAATCAATTTAGAACATTCTCCTCCCCCCATGGTTAAATCACTTTTTAAATGAGTTGTGTAATCACAATCAAATCTAGTCCTCCCTACCCCGGCCCTCATACATTGTTCTCCTCCCCCACCCCTCCCTATTTCCCACCACAACTCCTATCCCCCCAAAAAACTCTTGCCTCAATTATTATCTCTGTGCATCAATTCCTTCTGTCCTTCATAAATTGGAAGACCCAACAGATACAATAAAAAACAGAAACAAGATAAAGTGATAATGATCAAATAATCATACAAAGATAAAAATACAAATAATGAACCAAAAAAAAAAAACCAAACAAAAACAAAAATACAAATAATGAATAAGAAAGGAAAGGAAAGACCACCACCAGTATTTAAAAGCCCAGGGAAGAAATTTTTGTCACAGAACAAGCAAGAAATATATTTACCTTGAGCAATTTCAGGGTGAATCAAGAGAGAGGTCAACTAATCAAGTATCAAGTTCAGTCCAGTATAATCATGATTATGATCTCTATCTGATAGTAAAGCCTAGGGCTACAGGAGATCTGCCAGTGGCTTTATCTGACTAGACACTCAGCAGATGAGTTTGGGGCCCCACTGTCCTCCACAGCCTTCTACAAATCGAATGTTGGTCATTTAGGCTCTGATGCTTTCCCTTTGTCGTATTTGAATTGTGTTGTTGTCGTCTTTGGACCACACAAGCTGGTGTGCTCCTTCCATGCAGACTTAGCTGACTCCTCTCTGAGATGGCTGCATGTTGGAATGCAGGCCTTTAAGACTCCAGACACTATCCTGACTGAGGACACCATCTGCTTTCTTCACTATACTTTGCTGGAGCACCCTCATCTTCAGGGATCATTTCATGAAGGCTTGTATGTAGCAGGGCCATCTTATCAGAACTAATTGTTCTTTGATTGGGGCTAGAGTTACATGGCGGCCAGGAATCCATCTGCTTGTCCCTGGGATTTGCATGACTCAGGTTTACTGTGGTGGGTGTATTATAAATCAAAACCCCAAAAGACCACCTTCCAGAAAAACAGCAACAAACCAACTAGCAGACAACAAAAAACAAAGACAGGAAAATAAAAACAGGAAAGTAAGACATTGTCATCCATCCCCCTACAGTATAAGGTAGCAGCATCAATGTTTCCAATGACACAGCACTCTGGATACCGGGCGTATGATGAGTCTATGCGAGTCCAGTTCCATTGTTAACCTCAACCCATGAGTTGCTCCACACAGTCCCATCACCTATTTGATGGAGCTCTGTTTACCTTGACATAGGTACAGGGGCCAGGGGAAACCTTCCTGGACCAATTCTTCCAAGTTCAACTCCCTGCCCAACAGATCAAAGCCTGTCATACAATTGTGAGGGTAACATTGAGATACTAAATAATATGGTGATTTGGGGCCCCTTTCCATTGGACACCCACCAAGCTGGGGGCTCCCCACCAAGGTCCAATGACTGCCACTTTTGGGGCAACCATTCTGCTTCCTCTCCCATCTAAGTACTCCAGTTCTCATTCCAAGGGTGCAAGCACCTTGAGACAGGGCTGAGTTCATTCTGCTGTGCCTCTTTGTTAAGTCCTTCAGCACAGCACCTTTGTTATACCATGCTGCCAGAAAAGTCAGGGACCAAAGTCATCCTGCTGCTTAGTTCCTTACAGGGTTGGGTAGAAGTAATTCATAGTGTCTACCCAGGAGCATAAAATCTGGTCCATTGTCTCTCTAGGTTCCCTTCGATCATTGTCTAGCATTCCTTCCCCATGTGAAGTTACTCCTCCCAATTTACCCACTATCCTCAACAACAGAACTCAATGTCTCCTGAAGAATTTAGATGTTCCCCTTTCTGCAAGCTTCCCATTCCCAATATGGGGAGGCCATTGATTTCTTCCAGCCTCGTCTGTCTCAATGTTGTATAGCCTCAAGTGGGCAATCTCCTCCCATGTCTCTCCTCTTGAAGGAATGACCCCAGACAATGTGAAATCTCCTCCTTCAAGATGGCTCTTGTGAGGTATGTAAAAGGGAGGGTGTTCTTTGGTTCATGGCCAGTAGGTAGTTTGCTCCCCTTTTGTTCAGGAATTGGTTCCTAAGATTTGTTTGACTGGTGCTTCTTATTATTATAGTAGTGGACTCATAGACTATTTGCCCTTTTGTGATTGACTCAGCATAATGATTTCCAGGTCCTTCCATATCATGCGGTGTGGCATGCTTTTGTTGCTGTTTTCAGGAGTGCATAGTATTCCATTGTTTACCATCGTTTCTTTATCTGTTCTTCTACTGTTGGACATTTGGACTTCTTGCATTTTCTTACCACTGTGAAATGTGCTGCTATGAACATGGGGGAGTACCTATCCATGAGTGTTGTTGACCCTGAAACTCTTTATGGGAGTATAGACAGGCTCTCCTTTCTCCCATGGAGAAGTGAGTGGTTTGGAACTGTGGCTTCGTGGTTACAATTAGCAGCCCAACTCGTCCCCATTGGGCCACCAGGGCTCCTCCACAAACTCAGAGGAATGTCAATTGAGCTTCTTGTGAAGAGTACAGGATTCTGCAGGGAAGGGTTCTAGAGACAGAAACACTTGCCTTTCAGAAGTGTGTAGACCTAGATGGAGGGTATATTAAGAAACAATAACTTCACATTTGGGTATTTTTGTTTAAATAAAGATATCGATGATTGGCGGGCTTTAGCAACACCTTTTGACATACCCTGGTATATCCACAGCTTTCCTGTTGTCTCCCCTTGAATCCCTATCTGACAACCCAAACTGAATCTGCCCAGACATGATTGTCCTCTCCTTCACCCATTCGACTCCTCTTCCCATCTTTCCTGCTGCTCAGCTAGAAAGTTCTTAGTTTTCTCACTCTAAAACACTTCTCACCAAAATAAGTCAGGAAGTTCTGTTGACTCTATTTGCAAATCGATTGAGAATCTGAGCTTTTCTCACCATCTCCACGGTGAGATGCACCCTGACCCAGGCCACTGTCCTTCCTTAGCGCCTCACTGCAGGAATCCTTCCTACATGCTGCTGCTGCTCTGTGGTCTCTTTTCCACAGAGCAGCTAGAGGGATCCTGGGAAAAGTCAAATCCTGCCACTTTGCTACCCAATAGACCATAGACTCTGGTCTCCATGCCACGCTCTTGTATGACCACAGAGAAATTGGATCTCTCCCAGTGTCCTCCACTCTATCAGAACAATGGAGCTCAAGTACGATTCACAGCTCTGACACTCTGTGGTTCTCTGAACCAGGCCACCAGCCCAGTTGGTGCCATAGGCGATGAGGTCTATGGGCGGCATCTCTGCTTCTGGATTGACGGTTCCCTGTGCTGCACAGGAAAACTGCCCCAGCGGGTGTCCTTGGCTGCAATCCTTGGAAGCAGACACCTGACCATTCTTCCACAGCACTGCTGGGTGGGTCTGAACCTCCAGACTTCAGGTTAGATCCGCAGTCGACCGTAAATCACTTGCACTAAGGAGCAACGAAGTTCGCTTTGTTGTTGTTCTGTTTTACAACGCCAAGCAGGATTCCATGGTGTAGTTGTACGCATTTTGTTTAATCATTCACTTGTTGAAAGACAATTTCATTTATTTTCAGTTTGGGGCTACTATGAATAAAGCTGCTATACACATTCAAGTACAGATTTTTATTGTGAACATAAGTTTTCATTTTTCTGGGAGATCTGCCCAAGAGTGGGAGTGCTCATATGGTATGGGTTATATGGTAATTACATGTTTGATTTTTTTTTTACAAAGGCTGTCTGTATCATTTATATTTCTCATTTTTAAAATTATGGATCTCAATTTGTGCTGTACTGCTTCATGATTGATGCCAGATAACTAAAAGGTCAGTACCTCCTTCCCAGAGCTTTGCTGTCGGGTGTCCTGGAAGGTAGAGAGGGACATGGATAATTCTGGACCCCAGAATTTAAGCATTTGATAATGTGCTGTTGGTAGTAGAAGATCTTGGTCTGTTCCTACTCATCGCACCCCTCAGCTCAGTCCAATGAAACACTTCCCTGTCTCCAGCTGCCTTCATCACCATTGCATTCCATTGCTGCAACCAATCCACCCCCTTGTGGGTCTTCCTCTTGTTTTGCTGACCCTTTGCCTGCTGGTTTTCTCCATGGACTGGTCTCTCTTAGACCTGTCCGAAGCGAAGTAGGTGCTGCTTCTGTATCCTTGCTTCCCTGGGGAAGTCTGGCTCAATTTCTTCCAAGGTAGGTTTGTTTGTTCTTCTGGGCATCCCTGGTATGTTCACAGTTCTCTGCCAGAACTGTACTTCCAATCCACCAGTTCTGCTCTGGTCTTCCTTCATCAAGGAAGGCCCAGCTTTGGCATGCAGCTGAGGCCATGGGAAACACCCTGGCTTACTCAGGCCTAGCGCACCATGGTCCTCGGCTGCGGCAGGCTCATTTTGAACAGCACAGCGAGGTCTTTGGCAGCAGATCTGCCCAATGCAATGCGCCTCTTGGTTTCTTGACTGCTGCTTTTATGGACACTGAATACGGATCCAAGGGAAGTAACCTCCTTGACAGCATCCATCTTCTCACTATTCTTCATGAGCCTGCTAATCGGTCTGCTGGTAAGGATCCTGGAAAAACTAGAATAGGTTTCGAGTACTTTTCTGCCACCCAAGGGGTGGATGCTTGAGATTTTGAAGCAGTATCTCTTGGTTATTCTGAAACATCTGCAATGGACTTCTGGCTAACCAAGAGTGCAAGAAGCCCTTCTTCCCAGGCTCTGACGCCTCCTCAGCTCTAGAAGGGAGAGCTGGAAGTCAGTAAGGTGCTCTACGCAGAAGGTGTCTGAGCCAGTGTGTGTGCCCAGAGCTCCAGTCGCAGGGGTCTGTCTCTTGCTCAGTTCCCTTCCGGGGCTTGGAAACAGGCCAGGTTTGTTCCTGTGAGATTTCAGAAAGTGATCCATGCGTCCAAAGCCCCCATCCCCAGTGAGAGCAGGACCAGCGGGGCGCAGCTGATGGGGTGCCAATCCAGGGAGGTTGGGCAAGGGAGAAGTGAGATGTCCCGCAGCAGGGACGGCCAGGATACCTCCAGCTCTGAAGAGCCGGCTCTGAGGCAGCGCCAGGATGCTCCCTACCCTGCGATTAGCAATTTAGTTTCAGCATAACAGCCTCATTCGTTGCGTTAAATTAATGCCACTAATTTGAATTTTATTGGTTTTGCAGTTGGGTTTTTTATTATATTTGGTCTAGGAATTTGTTTTCATTTGGTAACTGTACATGAGCTTGCATGTGTCCCCTGAGGAGGGGCTCAAGCAGTTAGCACACTCAGCTGCTTACTGAGCGATTACTGTTTGAGTCTCTGTAGATAAAGTGACCAGAAGTCCCGCTTTTGGCGGGACAGTCCCGATTCTAAACAATTTCCACCCCCCGCATCCCACGGCGTTTTAAAAAAGTCCCGATTTTTGGAAAGAATACACAACAAACTGGGGGACTGCAGGAGAACGGGAAGGAAATATAACCCCTCCACCTCCCCTTCTCTTCCTCCCCCCCCCCCCCCCCCCCCCCAGTCAATGGTGTCCTACTTTACCCATGTTAAAATCTGGTTACTTTACCGTAGAAGCACTGGAAGAAAGCACTGCATGCATGTCTATCGACTGACTGAAGCACAGGCGTTGCAAACCCCTATGAGGACAGTTCTACTCAGACACAAGGGGCATTGATGGCCACAAGTTGGGTTTAGTTTGGGGCATGGGCTTGCATTCTGTAAGGAGCACTATAATGAGGATGGGTTGTCGAGAGAAACAAAACTAGCAAAGGCAGTTCTACCCTGTTCTATAAGGCTGCCAAGAGTTTTTAATTGACTTAAAGACAGTGAATTTGTAGTTATGGGAAGGAAATTTTTTTTTTTTTTTAATTTTAGGCATCACTGCCCTCAGGTGGTGGGAGTAGGAGGCCCAGCCTTTGCTCATGGGAGCCGGAATCGAACCTCCATCCCAGTGGGCCGCAGTCCCGCGCACAACCACTACTCCACCGAGGCTCAGCCCGGGAAGGAAATTTATATTAAAAAAATGGACCACACCATTGTACAAGTAAGTAAACCCAGTCCAGTTTTAGGTCGGGAGGATTCTGACTCCAGGGTTTTGGGGACTGACGAACCCAGGAGCTTCAAAGGCTGCAGAAGGGGTTGACTCCCAGGGCTGTGAATGGATACGATGTTTGAAGGACAGATGGCTGGTCCCTGATGGTTCCCAGGACTAGAGTGCAATATGGCAGGCTGCTGGCTAAAGTCTAAAGAATCAGAAGTTGACCAGCCAGATGCAGGCTCCTAACTCGGCAAAATTAAAGCGAGCTTTCGGTAGTATCTATTAATATGGGAAGTAGGACACGCACCCCTCAAGAAAGCTTCCTTCCTTTTCATCAATGTTGTGACCGAATGAGGGGTTACTCTTCTTACAGCTGCTAGGTGGATCCTAGCAGATCCCATCATGGAGTTGATTACATTACACTAGGTCACATCATGACAGGTTACTAGACCTCAATTGGCAAACTATTGAGACTTCTGGCCCACCCGAGTGGATACAAAACGGAATCATCACAGTGATCCCTAAGAGTTTTTTCCTTTAAAGGGACAATGAACATTATTCAAATTTGAGAACTATTAAAAAAATTTGAGAACTATTACACTAAAAGATGGTGTATGGGGCTGAGCCCCGGTGGCGTAGTGGTTGTGCACGGGACTGCGACCCACTGGGATGGAGGTTCAATTCCAGCAGTGGGGCTGGGCCTCCTACTCCCACCACCAGAGAGCAGTGATGCCCCCCCAAAACAACAACAACAACAAAAAGATGGTGCATGGAGACCAAGTTCTTAAGAGCAGCTCATATCTCAGAAAAAAAGATTATGGCGATTGAGAACCTTAGATGGATAGGTTGTAAATCTGGGAGGGTCTTTCCCCAGGTTAATTTTGGAGAAAAAGTTTCATTGGAACACAGCTGTGTTTCTTCTGTATCATCTATGGCTGACAGAGATCAAATACAAACCCGAAATATTTGTGGTTTGAACCCACCCAGTGGTGTAGCAGAAGGAAGACAGGACAATCAGACTCTGAAGATAACACCAAGAAGCTATATGGAGCTGAGCGTCCCTCTGGCACACAGCGGCTCCCTGGGCCAGTATTGTCTCCCTGGCAATGGGTTTGATTTCTGGCTCCTGCTGTAGTTAGTTTCAGACTCTAATGAATCACCATGGTAAATCTAACATTAATAAGAAAGCATAATATTAGTACTCATTAACTCTCTCTCTTTCTGTCATCAAGTCAGTGCCAACTCATAGCGTGCCCAAAGGACAGGGTAGAACTCCCCATGAGTTTCCAAGACTGTAGCTTTTTTGTTTGTTTGTTTGTTTGTTTTGTTTTGTTTTTTGGGCATCACTGCCTCTGGTGATCGTGGGCGCTACTCAGTGCTGCTCCTGAGAGCCGCCGCTGGATTTGAACCACTAAGCCCGCGGGCTGCAATCCCGCACTCAATTACTTACACCAACGGGGCTCAGCCCGACTGTAGCTGTTTACAGGAGTAGAAAGCCCTTTCTCCGGCAGAGCGGTGGGTAGTTTTGAACTGCTGGCATTGCAGTTAGCTGCTTGTGGGATTCATGTAAAACTTTCCCACAACTCTGTCTCTTCCAAAGTTTTACCAAACATTAGAGCTTACTTGCCAACACATGGTGAGAGATCAGATACTTTCAGCCTGCCAGACTGTTGTCTGTATGGACTCACTCCCTGCTGTTATAAACAATAGATTACTTCTCCCTAAATGTTTCCCACCATCAGTCTGGTCCTGGTTGGTGGGGTTCACACCCTATTGTCAATGGTTTCTATGAAGGCCAGGGAACAAATTAAACCTGTTTGGTCATGCCCAAAGTTAGGCTGCTATCAGGACTCTGGGGTCCACCCTTCTTGTCACATGTTTACCCTATATCTTCCCTTCCTGTTGCCTGTATGTCCCTAGATCGTCCCTGCACTGCTATATAGCCTGTAGTATAACCCCTGTAATCATGCCCCCCAAATTGTACAAGACCACCAAGCAGGCTGAGGTGAGCACGTTACCATGAAATATGTCTGACTCCTTTATTTCTATCTCTCACATTTTCTATGACTTTGCCACAATCTTTACTTATTATTGCTGTCCAATTGTGCCTACCAGCCCCGTGATGATATGTCAGGGGTTAACTCCCCTGACAACTGCCCAACTCATAACTTGGTTAACGCTACCCATCCTTCCGACAAAACCGAAAACAAATGCTGTGTCATAGAGTGGATTCTGACTCCTGGAAACCCAATGTAGCACAGAGCAGACCTGAGCTCCATAAGATTTTCTGCATAGAGTTTTAAATGACTCATCTTGGGGGGAGTAGATCACCAGGCCTTTCTTTCGAGGTACCTCTGGATGAACAGAAACTGATGACCTTTTCAGTGAACAGTCAATCATGTCAACTATTTGCACCATGCAGGGGCTCCTTACAGACAGACATGGTGACAACTGCACACCTGTGTGGCACACAATAGTACTTAAAGAGTTGCGACATTCCTTGTAATTTGTTTCAGAAACAACCTAGCATGTCCAGGTAGGTCCTTTTGGTTCCTTATAGGGACCAGGAAACTGCCTAGAAGGGGACACAGGTTTCCCAGACAGTGAAAAAGATTCTCGTATCTCTCAAAGTTGCATGTAACAGGCCTCCTAAAACGTCTCGACCACCTGCATTCTAAAGGAGGGTTGCTTTCTCTCAAACTTGAACTTTCTGGCAATCTAGTAGACAAAGGCCGCCATAGGCACAGCAGATGAACGGCATCAAGGGCCCCCTCTTCTCTTCCTTGCCATCAGACCTCTTGTGCTGGCCCCGTTCTGTTCCGACCACCTGGTGGTCCGCTCTCCTGCCGGTGGGAGGAGATGCCTCTGTCCCACGTCCTCCGTGGAACGACAGTGGGGAATCTGACAACAACGGCCGCAGGGAGCATGATGAAAAACGGAGCCGCGAACTAAATATTTTAGCAAGGTGGAGAAGAGGCACGGAGCTAAGAACCATCTGTGTGACTGCACAGCGCTCCACGGAATGTTCGTGAAACTGCAGATTGCATTGTATCTGAACCTCATGTTTTGGAAAGCAGAAGAGCCAGGTTTTGGAGTGCCTGTACCTGAATCAGCGCACTCCCTAGGGCTCCAAACCTGTGCGTCGGGGGACACGCCCTCAGAGAGAAGGAGGGCTCTGCGCAGGCGTGTGCCCTGTATGTGCTTCTGCGCCTGTTTCTGTGTGCCTACGTGTATAAGCGTGTCTGTGTGTCCTCTTTCAGTATGGGGGCCCTTTGTATGTTGTGCTGTATATTCCCGTGTGTGCTTTTCCCAGTGTGTTTCTATGTGTGTCTCTTTGCATGTGTATGTGTCTCTGTGTGTGTGGTCTTTGGGGGTATGTATGTATGTGTTTCTCTTGGGGTGCCCCTGCGTGTCAAGTGGGTTGGGGGAGGGAGGGGGAGGGAAGACTCGAGTTCTATGACATTCGGAACAAGTGGCCTCACACGGTTAATCCTGCCTGCCCCGCCTGCCCTCAGCACTCGAGGCTGCTGATAATTGTCCCTCATTTCAGGATTGAGAGGGTGCACAACCGACCCCCCCCCCCTCGAGCTTTCATCCTCACACCTCTCTGTGCCTCTTATGACAGATAATTACGGCTGAGTGGGCGCATCAACAGGAAAGCAGACCTCTTATCTTCACGTGGGGCACTTAAATGGGCATTTTAAGGGAAATTATAAATAACTGCTCTAGAGAAAATGATATCAGCAAAAGCTTCTGAGATGGGGAATTGTCGTATTGTGACCGTAGAAGAAAAAGGCCGTTTCAATGATAAATAGAGGAGGTTTTATGAAGTGATCAAATATTAATTTGTCCAACAAATATCTATCACCCACCCTCAGTAGTCAGGATAACTTTGTAGGGACCTCAAGGCACACAAAGCCATTCATGGTCAAACCCCAGCCTCGGGGAGTTTAAATTTCAGAGTTTCAAAAAGTATGCATTCTAAAAGACCTACAAGATTAAAAAGGAGTCTCTATTTGGGGCATGGGGCAGACCATGAAACACACGGAAGGTTGGCTGTCAGCCCCGACGGAGAGGAGCCTGCAAGAAGGGTCTTAGCGATCTGCTCTGAAAGGCTACAAGGTTTTCATTCTGTTTTTCTTTTTCTTTTTTTTTGGGGGGGGGGGCATCACTGCTCTCCGGTGGTGGGAGTAGGAGGCCCAGCCCCACTGCTGGAATTGAACCTCCGTCTCAGTGGGCCGCAGTCCCGCGCACAACCACTACGCCACCGGGGCTCAGCCCCCTCATTCTGTTTTTCAAGGAGTTCAGTCTATCCTCATTTGGATTGGGTTGGTTTCTCTGGAGAGGCCAAGTCAGCAACGCTTGTGTGCATGCATATGTGAACAGAGATCGACATCAAGAAATGATTTGCACAGTTGTAGAAAGAGGTGTCCAGTCCAGTTCCCGTCAACCTTCTGACTCATGGAGGCTGATGAACAGGAAGCAGGGAGAGAAAATAGGCCGTGGGGCAGTTGCCGGGATCATATGGATTCAAAGTCAGCCAAATGAGCCCATCCTTGGTCCTCGGAGGATGGCTTCTGGGACTGGCAGGGGGATACAACAAGGATGGAGGAACCAGAACCATGAATTTTTTGAAACCCCTGTAAAATATTTTATTGCCAATGGTCACTTTTAGTAGTTTCTCCTGATCACAGCCTATTCTCTCAATAGTTAGCAGAGAAGATTTTTTTTTTTTTTTAGCAGAGAAGATTTTATGCTGTCGTGAGCTCAGGCTAAGTTTTCATACCCCCACTTTGCAGAGACAGAACTGAGTCTTAGGATGGTCTCAGCGGTGCCGCTTTTCTGACCAAGAAGCACTTTCTGCTGAAGACCAAAGGCTGCGACCGACCGTTCGTGTGAATTACACTCAGCACAAAGAAAGCAGGAATGCTTACAACTGGACCAATAGGCAACATCACACTAACTAGAGAAAAGATTGAAAAGAATTTCTTTTTAATCAGATCTCTAATCCATGCCCCCAAAAGGAACTATCAAGAAATCGAGCAAGGCCCCGTCCCCTATTTCTCTGCCCTGTGGATGACTGTGCCAGGAAGTTTGGGCCCACTGTCCGCCGCCATGTGTTCGTGGAGCTGGACGTGAACCTGCCCGCCAACCATGTGCCCCGGGGCTGGAGAAGGGGCGTTGTGCTGCCCCGCTGCCATCCTGAGCAAACCCGGGGAGCGCGTGAACGTGATGGATGGTGCGGCCTGGCCTGGCCATGGCGGTGAATGGCTCCCCCGAGCCCTGCGCTCAGCCGCTCATGTTCTCTATCGCGTGGTGGGCATGGCGAAGGAACCGAGGCCACAGAGCCCGCTTCTCTGAGGTCCTGACCGAGGAACTGGCCCAGGACGGGATAATTATCTGCCTTTTCTCCTTGGAGCCCTGGCAGACTGGCAAGAAAAGAGCCTTCATGACTTCCCTAGGATTCGAATGGAGGCGTCCAGAGCATGTGCCTTGACCACCCACTCCAGGGAGGCCACCCAGCTGAGTGAAGGCCTAGTGGGAACTAACCTCCCAGTCTCCCTGTACCAAATAAACATGGAAGCAAGGAAGGAAGGAAGGGAGGGAAGGAGGGAGGGAGAAAGGAAGGAGCCAAACAATGTATTGCATTGGGCTAAGCTCTTCCAGGAGATGTCTTTAAAGTGTTAAAAACCAAAGCTGTCACCTTGGGGGCTTGGGTGAGCCTCACCCACACCACGGCTTTTTCAATCACCATGACATGCCAAAGCTGGAGGGTACATGATGAGGGTACATGATGAGGTACAGAGGAGGTTGGATGCATCTGGTTGATGGTGCCGCTAGTGGATTTTGAGCATGCTTCCAGAAGAACAAACAAACGCATCTTGAAAGAAGCACTACCACATTTTTCAGGCAGTAGAAGATGGCAGGAGAAGCCCAAAGCCCATCTTCAGAGACCCCCCCCCCCCCCCATGGATTAGGCCTCCCCTGAATTTCTTCTGGTCATAGTCCAGGGGTGGGAATCGTCTTGCATTGTAAAGTCCATTAAGGATGATGTAGTCAGGGTAAAATGTAACACCTTACCATTTGATTGCTCTTTGGACCCCTTTAAACATTGTGTTAGTTTTAATATTTTGCTTTTCTGTTGAGGTTTTTCTATGTTTTGACCTGTCATTGTTGCTGAGGTTTTTGATGTGTTTGTAGTACAAGAAATCCAGGACAGGTAAATCTATAGAGACAGATCAATAATTACCTAGGTGCCTGGCTGGAAAGGTTGGGAAGATAGGAGATGCTAGCAACAATGAATATGAAAAAGATTAAAATATTGTGAAATTGAAAAAAAAAAGTGAGGATCGAGGGACTCTGTTTTACTGACTTGTTAGCATGGTGGGGAGTGGGGGGATCGTCCCGAGAAAGGACAGCAGGCTCTGTAAAGTAGAGGGGCAGCAGAGACGGGGAGGACCTTTGATGAGCTGCACCGTGGCTGCAACAATTGTGAGGGTGACACCGAGCTGGGAAACCTTTTATTTTACTCTGTCGGAGTTCGGGTCGCAATGAGTGGGCATCAAGTCAACAGCATCTTCCGACAGCAGCCCCTCCTTCTCTGTGCAGCCTCAGCTTAAGATGAGGAATGTCTCAGACTCTAAGGAGCACATCCTTTTTTTTCTGGATAAAATGCTTTTTTAAAAACGTGATTGCGGGGCTGAGCCCCGGTGGCATAGTGGTTGTGGGCGGGACTGCGGCCCACTGGGACGGAGGTTCAATTCCAGCTCCCAGGAGCAAAGGCTGGGCCTCCTACTCTAACCACCAGAGGGCAGTGATGCCTAATAAAATTTAAAAAAGAACGTGATTGCACACTTGTTAGGGACTGCTGAGCGGAGTGCAACTTATCGGGACCCTATTTGACAAAGTAGGAGCATGTCATTTCCCAGGTGGTCATTGTTTTTGTTTTCACTTCAAATAATCATTTGATGTATCCTATGGATCGGTATTACAGGGTTAGAAAGGAAAACGGGTATCCAGCTTTCATGGGACTTACCATCAAGCAAGCTCAAGAAAAGGGACGAAGAAAATGATTCGTTTTTCCTTGGCTGGCCCTGACGGGATCCCCAGGCTCTGGGATTGTTTCTGGTGAGAGGTCGGTTTCCACACATACTGTGAAGATTCATGTACCGTCATGCGCAATTGAGAAACCCTGTATCCAGGGTTACAGCGGATGCGAGAGTTTCAGACTGGAAAAGGGAGATTCCAACCTTGTTTCTGTCTCTCAAAGTTTGAGATAAATCTCCCATCTGGGAATCATGTTGAACTCCACAATCTGTCACCTACTTATCTCCCACCCACATCCATTCTGAGAACGTCTAAATCCAAGTCCACCTGTCTGCTGGGGGATTCTCCAGCAGACATCTCTGTCACATGGGCTTGCATAGCCGTCCTGCGTCTGTTCTGGCCAACAGGCTGCTGAAGGACCGGGCCTCTTTTCCTGGGTGGAGTCCTTGGTTAGCCAGCCCACCAAAACCAAAGGAGAGAGCTCGAGGTTGTAACCTTGACACAAGAGTCACTGGGCAAGGGGGGGGGGGGGCCTCCTATCAGAGAACCAGCCTCTAAGATATCATCACGGGTCCAATAGGCGCAATTGTACAGCAATAATTAAAGATTACAGTAAAGTCATAGAAAATACGAGATAGAAATAACGGAGCCAGACACATTTCATGGCAGCATGCTCACCTCAGCCCTGCTTGGTGGTCCACGTGGAGAGTGGGCAGGAGAAGCAGAGAGTTTGGGGAAAGGGAACAGGGAGGAGAGGAGTTGGGGGAAGAGAGGTGACAGCGTTTTATTCTCACCAAGCCTTCTATATCTTTTGGGAGCATGCAAGTGCCCTAATCACAGGTAGGGACATATATTTCAGGAAGGGGTTATCCTATATATGCTGCACAGTAAGGAGGGGAAGGTATTGGGGCCCCCGTGTGGCAAAGAGGTTGGACCCCAGATTCTTGATGATGGCCTAACCTTGATTGCCCTTGAACTGGAGACTTGACTTAACCAAAGCTTTCGGGGGCCTCTGGATAGCTGGAGACTTTAGGGGAGAACGTCTCAAAGCTCCCACCAAAGGCTGGCCAATAGTTACTAATATTTGCTTACTGTTTTGGAGGCGATATCATTGTGGAAAAGTCTTATCTTCATCCGACAGGCTCTGGCCATGGCCCTTCTTGAAGGTGAGCAATCGAGCTCTTCACCGCTGCACCCCCAGGGCTCCTTGTCGACACGACAGCCTACAGGTGCGCTGTGTGAGAGCCGTGGGTGGGTGACTCCCAGAGCTCCCTGTGTGCCCATGCTCTGCAGACCCCACTGGGGGATGCAGCTGTGAGTTTCGTGCCACAGGCAAGAGGGTGAGGGAATGTATTAGGTTCTCTAATAGAATAGTGATCTAAAAGAAATTTATGGTGCCCTGTAGGGAAAGAAGTACACATGGATAAGAGGTGACCGTTTAATGGACAGTTTTATTTCTTCTTCTTTTTTTCAGGGTGTAAAACTAAATAGAAGAAACCAGAGTGCGTAGAGAACCTGGGGCACATCAGCCTGCGTCATGGGTGCGCCTGGCACCGCCTCTACCCCAGAAAGCGGTGGTCCTTTGGAACACTTGGTGGTTTTTCAACTAGTTCTGCAGTCTTCCATGCCAGTCCTTGGAAAGTTTTTGGAATTCCCAGGGGAGGGGGAGTGCCTTTGTCCCCACCTTCCCCTCTACTTTCCCAACCCTTCTTTCCTTTGTCCCCCTCCCACCCTTACAGCTTCTCCACTAGCCTCTCTCAGGGGGCCATCTCTTGTCCACCATGAGACCCTGGCCCCTGGGATGCGTCTCTGCTCCCCTCTCACCCAATCCACTCACCTGTCACCCTACAGCTGACCATGACCAGCGCCCAGGGGTGCTGGGGATCATCAGCACCCAGAGTGGTCTCCTTTGCTGTCCCAACCCCGAGTCACCCTTCTCCCTCCCAAACTCCTGCTGTCATGACCTTTTCCCTATGGGCCTGGCCCTCAGATACAGAGTGGAGGTCAGGGGTCTCTGCCCATTGGCCTCTGCTGCAACTCCTGCCACTGGGGCCCTAGGGGATGAGGGAGGGCTGGGCTGTAAGGAGGAGCCCCTTTCCACCCAGAAATCCAGCTGTTCCCAGTGGCTGCAGAAACTCTTCGCGATCAAAGCAGAGGGCACCCCCCCCACACACACCGATCCTCCACCTGCCAACCTCCCCTAGGAGGTCTCGCTGCCCTGTCTCCCCGGGGAACCTGGTGTGCTCCACGATCCACTCTAGACTGTTCACTCCAAGCCTCACATGCCCTCACTTTGCCCTCTCCTTGGCACATGTGGACACAGGCCCCGAAGGCCCCCAGGACCAGTGCAGTGGGGGGGTAGGGTGGAGGGCCTAGACAGTGGGACACAACAGAAGTCCTCACCTGGCTGCTACCACCTACTCTCCACCAGTCCTGTTTCTGGTCCCCTCCTGCCTCAGTCACTATTCTGCCTGGCAGAGTCCCAAGCCCCTCACCTAGACCCATCTGCTCTGGGCTCACTGCCTGCTTAGCTCCACTTCAGCTTGCCTCCCCCAACAATTCTTGGTCCTCTGCTCTTCCAAAGCCCCTCTCGTGGCCCAGGCTGGTGTTGGGATCTGCTTCTAGCAAGACTGCAAGACCCTGCGTCTTGGCACTGGTCACACCTGGCAATGTTTTCACCACCCCCGGGGGGCACATGCTGTGATCTTGCCAGATTGGTAGGGCAGAATTTGGGTCATGATGAGGTGAGGTGGGGAAGGGGACATAAAAGAACTAGAGGAATGTTATATGTTTCATCAGTGCTATACTGCACCCTGGCTGGCTCACCCCTTCCTTGTGACCCTTATGTGAGGGGATGTCCGATTGTCTACAGATGGTCTTTGTATCTCCTCTCTGTCCCCAACCCCCTCTTCATTTCCATCAATATGATTGTTTGTTTTCGGTCTTATAATGCCTGATATCTGATCCCATGGACACCTCATGATCACACAAGCTGGTGTGCTTCTTCCATGTGGACTTTGTTGCTTCTCAGCTAGATGGCTGTTTATTTATCTTCAAGCCTTTGACACCCTAGACATTGTATCTTTTGATAGCCGGGCACCACCAATTTTCTTTACCCCATTTGCTTATGCATGCAATTTGCCTTCAGCAATCACTTCAGGAAGGTTTGCATCACAGAATGCCAGGTTATTAGAACCAAGTGTTCTTGTGTTGAGGGAGTACTTGAATAGAGGCCCAATGTCCATCTGCTACCTTATTATTTAACATATATGTACATGGAACTCTCTCTCTATATATACATATACATATATATAATTACATCTGCACGTGTCTGTATTTAGACCTCTATAAATGTCCCTTGTCTCCTAGTTCTTTCCTCTACTTCCTTTTACTTTTCTCCTGTCCCACTATCATGTTTAACCCTCATTCGGCTCTCTGTACATGTTTTCACAGACCTGTTTTTCATTTCATATCAGCTTTGGAGAGGCGTCTGTTTATGTCGGGATCCTATTTTGCAGCTGTGTTCTTGGGTTTCTTATTGTTGGATTTTAAAAACTATTCCTTATAATTTGGTCACAAGTCTATTACCAGATAAGCAAATATTTGCTTGCAGTCTCTGGTTTATCTCTTCATCTCTTAGATCTTTTTTGATAGATCATTTTATTGGGGGCTCTTACAGCTATTATAACAATCCATACCCAAGGGATCAGGGGCGGAGCCCCGGTGGCGTAGTGGTTGTGCGCGGGACTGCGGCCCACTGGGTTGGAGGTTCAAATCCAGCAGCAAGGCTGGGCCTTCTACTCCCACCACCAGAGGGCAGTGATGCCCCCAAAGCCAAAACCAAAATAAACAAACAAACAAAAACAATCCATACATCAGTTGTAACAAGCACGTTTGTACCTATGTTACCATCATCATTTCTAAAACATTTTTTTTCTACCTTGATCTCTTAACTCTTTATTTATTTGGAGTATGGGGGTGAGCAGGCTTTCCTAAAAGCCCTACTTTTAAATCTTTCCTAGTTAAAATTAGGTTACAGGCCATCCCAGCTACAAGGGATTATGGAACATGGCCACCTGAAATGTAATTAGGTTCTGCTGGAGAAGAAGGAAGTGAAATTGGGTGGGCAGCCAGTTGTGGCTGAATCACTGCGTATCCTCTAATGCTTCTGCGGGACCTGATGTGGCCCTGGGTAGCAATTGTCTGGCTGTGAAAAAGTTTGGGAAGAAAATAATTTCCTTGGGGAATGTGTGCCTTCATGGCACAAAGCACATACGTGTACACACACACACACCTTTTTTTTTTTTTTTTTGGTCTTTTTTTGGGGCATCACTGCTCTCCGGCGGTGGGAGTAGAAGGCCCAGCCCCACTGCTGGAATTGAACCTCCATCCCAGTGGGCCGCAGTCCCGCCCACTACGCCACCAGGGCTCAGCCACTCCCCCCCGCCCCCCCACCTTCTAAGGAGGTAGTTCTAGATAATTTAGGTAGAGGGGGGCATTTCTCTTCTCCCGGCCCTTTCTAAGTTGCTTGACTTTAAGTTCTTTTGTAGCAGAAGTAGTGGGTTCTTCATTTTTGTGGACCTGCCAAGACTTAGAGATGATCAATAAGTGCACAGTGGATCCAAACAGTTAGCTGAACGTGATTGTCAGTCTTGGTAAAGGCCTGGGAACAATGGGATTCACCAGGAGGCATTGGCTGAGTGCTGCTTGCCCAGCTACAGGGTGCTAGTCACACAGCGGAAAGTTCCCTCCCCCTGGAGTCGGGCCACAGTCCTATTATTTCTCTTTTCAAACTAGATGCATCTGCTGTACACACTAATGGATATTCATTTAGCACACTTAGGCCAGATGTTATGCTGCACATAAATAGATGGCATCTTCGTGGCAGGGAGTTTTGCATTTTAAAAGCAGAGTGAACGTGGGGCGCACTCTCCCAAAGACCGAACTGCTGTGAAAGTGTCCTGGGGTCTCCCCTTCATTGGAAGGGGCTTGTGGACTGGAGGTGCCAGCCAAGAGAAAAGATGGTGACAGCACCTGTGAGTCCCAGGAAACTCTGGCTTAAAACCAACCCTCCCAGGCAGACACCTGACAGTATGGAAATTTCTAGAAGCTGCAGCTTAACAACCCGCTGACTTCTCTTGAGTGGAGAGGAGCTGGGTGGTGTGTGGGAAGCTCTCCTCTGCTACTTTCCCTTTCTTCTGTGAAAAAAGGAAAAAGACCCCCAAGTTCTGGCACATTTTGCAAGTCGACTCGTTGCTAAATGTTTCCGAGTTTTTCGTCTCTTCAAGATCATTGGCATGCAAGGAAAAGTCATTCCTTAAATGCCCATTCTCCCACAGGTTAGCGTAAGCTCTTAATTTGAAGCGAGACTGAAGAGAAGTCCTTGACTCGGTGCTCCTCATTGTCCACACCACCTCAGTTTGCCCGGACCTGGGAAGACTGTGACTAGCTCAAGAATGCCACCCAGGAACCTGTTGAACCCAGACAGGGATGGAAGACTTGGCATTTTCTCATTTCCCGTCCTTACGCACATCTTAGGCGCGAACGTTTTGTGACGGATTGGTGTGTGAAGTGGAGCTCCCTCCCCACACAGGCAGACAGGGTGGGAGGCAGACTGCGGCGGTCCAGAGATGGGGGCCCTTGGAGTGCTGCCCCCTCTTTGCGATTCTGGCCTCCTCATCTGTTTCATGGCTGTGGGGCCTGGGCCATCGCTACGTGTCTAAGCCTCGCACCCTTGTGGGCCTTTTACTGGGACGCCCCTTCCTCTTCCTTTGCAAGTCTGTGAAGAGCTGGTCTTGCCTGGGGACAAAACCACTTGATTCTCAAGGCCTCCACGAGCTGCGGCGGTTGTTGTGGTTTACTATCTAACCTGTGCTCAGTGTCCACGGCCTGTGCCACAACCCGACAGAGCCAAACACCTGGGCCTGCTTAGGTGGCCAGAGAAGTGAGGAGAACCACGATGGTGCTTTTCCCCTCCTGTGTCCAAAGCTGTGTCTCCTGAAGCAAGCGTAGTGTGTAGTGAGTCTGGAGAAGAGGTTTCAAGAAGTCACCTTGGTGAAAGTCATCGTTAGGGAACTCTGTGAGTCTCGACCTATTGTCTAAAGAAAAACAAAAACAAATACGCCAAACTAGAAGTGACTCACCACAAAGAATTCACATAAAAATGATATGTAGCAGTTTTTGAATAAAATAAGCCATAAATAAGTAATCAATCCTCCAAAGACCCCTTGGAAATGGATCGCAATAATCCGGTGTTTACGGCTGTGCTCCCAAAGTGCAGATATTTATTGTAATTCTGGGCAATCCATTGTACTCTCCTGGCATTTATAAAATTCTCATCCTGGCACTGAAGTAAGAACCCATTTCCTGGGAAGTATTGTTATAATAAACTGTAATTAGTAGGCTGTCAACAGCCGTAATTCACTTTTAAAGGAAGAGGGAGGTGGACAGCTGGGTGTTGATGGGCAGTAACCCCCCTCAGTTCTCCGGGCGCTTTTACCTGGCGGGGCGGCCCACCTGGAGTCCCTCAGCTGACATGCAGGGTTCCATACCTGGTGCAGGGCGGGCAGAGCCCCACGCTGCCCCTCCAGGGAGGCCATTGGCCTTTCTACCCACAACACTGGCATTTCGGCCCCCAGCCCTGGGCCCTGATAACCACTCCAGCCTCTTCTTTTCCAGCTTCCTTGTGGGGAATGCAAGAGATGTCTGACTCTCGCAGCGAAGGCGAGCCTAGACGACACCAGGCAGGTGCCTGCAGGCTGAGCTCACCGTGACACGGTGTGAGACCTCCGGCTACAACTCAGGACCCGGGCGCTGCTCCGACCCCTCGTGTCTTGTGTTGCAGCCGGAAGTACACAGATCAGCAGCAGAGCCCGCGGACTCCGCCCTGGGGGACCGGCCAACTGGCACTCCCTGCAGACACCGGACAGCCCCCTTCTCCTGTCGCCGCCCAGTTCCCTGTTCAGGCCGTTGTTTACTCCCACGCCTCTCTCCTGCGCGGGAAACCCCGTTCTCACCTCTTTACTCTTTTAGGTCGCGGCACCGCCTTTCTAAGGACAATGTAACTTTTCTTCATGGCGATGGATTCCACATTACTCTCACTGCCCTCCGGTCAGTGCTGCCGCAGAGCAACCTCCCTGTGGCTTTCTTAGACTCTAACTGTTCACAGGAGTAGAAAGTCCGGTCTTTGTTCTGCCGGTGGTTTCGAACCGACGACCATGCGGGTCTCAGCCCAATGCATAACTACGACGCCACCAAGGCTCTGTAGATTAAACAGGGGCGGGCATCAACGACTACGACGTTACCTTGGTTACACTCATTCCTAACATGGCAGGGGCTCGGGAGAGAAATGCAGTCAGATCGTGAAATGCCAAAAAAAAGGTCCCTCCCACTGGAACTGGGAGGGGTCAAAGGTGAGTCTTCTTGCCTGACTCAGCCATAGCCCTGAGCTCCGTGCTGTAGACTCAGGGTGGGCGCATGACTTAAGCCGTCCAGCTCAGGGTCCATGGACCACATGGATGCACAGTGCCCACTTCCAGGTAGTATCCTTCATTCTGATTCAGGGCAGCGTCTGGCCTGGATGGCCATAATGGCTCTGGATCCTCCTGGGGGAAAACAAACAAACAAACCCACCAGATTGTAACCATCCTGGTGACCTCCTCCTTCTGAGGACATTTACTGTTTGCAGATTTCACACCAGACAGCCATTATCCGCAGGAAAATGCAAAATGACCCTGCAGCATCTGTGCCAGAAAGCACGGAGTCGCTTCATGAAATGAGGAAGTCTTGTCCACCGGGCACCCCAGAGACCATAAAAGGGTTCGGCATGTCTCTTTCTCTTGAGGGGTTTGGATCGAAGTGGAATAACTTGAGGAAGACATTGAAAGCAAACCAGACAATGGGGATAACTAGAGGGTGTGGAAGGGCAGGTCACTGGCTCAGATAATCCAGAAGGTTCCAAAAGCAGGTAGCTGGCTGGAGAAGCACTATGGCTGCTTGGAGGTTTGGGGAGGAATCTGGAGACTGTGCTGTTCAGCTGGACAAAGTCTGCCAGGAAGTCAAAATCAGCCGACCCCAGCATGAACCCGCAACTTGGACCAGCCTGGAGAATTCAATGGGCACCAGCTAGCTAGGACTGGCCACAAAGGCAAGTTCATTAGGAGGAGGAGGATTTTGATTTTTACAAGAAAGTGATTTCTTTTATTCCCGTGTAAGGGGTTGATTACATGTTTGTTAGCTTTTTTCCCCTTCTTTACACAGAAAGCATGTCCTTTAATAATTTCAATACACATTGTGCCATGTCATTGGCTATGTATTTTCCTTTTTAAAAAAAATCAAAATATTGGGCTGAGCCCCGGTGGCGTAGTGGTTGTGCGCGGGACTGCGACCCACTGGGACGGAGGTTCAATTCCCGCTCACAGGAGCAAAGGCTGAGCCTCCTACTCCCACCACCAGGGCAGTGATGCCTAAAAAAAAAAAATTAAAAAAAATCAAAATATAAAGATTTTATTTACTTAAAAAAATCATTTTACTGCGGGCTCATACATTTCTCATCACAATCCATCCACCCATGGTGTCAAGCACATTTGTACATTTTTTGCCATCATCATTCTCTCTTTTTTTAAAGGCCTCACTGCCCTGGTGGTGGGAGTAGAAGGCCCAGCCTTTGCTCCTGTGAGCCGGAATTAAACCTCCATCCCAGTGGGCCACAGTCCTGCGCACAACCACTACACCACTGGGGCTCAGCCCGCCATCATCATTCTCAAACCATTTGCTTTCTACTTGAGTCCTACTTGGTATTGACTCCTCATTTTTCCCCTCCCTCCTTGACCCCCTCCCTCATGAAACCTTGATAGTTAATTAATTATTATTATTTTGTCATGTCTTACATGGTCTAACATCTCCTTTCACCCACTTTTCTGTTGTCCATCCCCCAAGGAAGGGGTTTTATGTAGATCCTTGTAATAGGCTCCCCCTTTCTATCCCACCTTCCCTCCATCTTCCCTGTATCGCCACTCTTACCACTGGTCCTGAGGGGCTCTTCTGCCCTATATTCCGTGTTTCCTGTTTCTGTTTATACCAGTGTGCATCCTCTTGTCTAGTCAGATTTGTAAGGTAGACTTGGGATCATGATAGTGGGTGAGAGGAAGCATTAAAAAACTAGAGGAAAGTTGTATGTTTCATCATTGCTTCACTGCACCCTCATCTCCTCCTCCTCCTTGTGACCCTTCTGTAAGAGGCTGTCCAGTTGCCTACAGGTGAGCTTTGGGCCTGTACTCCGCACTTCGCCCCATTCACAATGATATGATGTTTTTGTTCTTTGATGCCTGAGACCTGATCCTTTCAACACCTCGTGATCACACTGGTGTTGTGCTTCTTCCCTGTGGGATTTATTGATTCTTACTTAGATGACAGCTTGTTTACCTTCAAGCCTTTAAGACCCCAGATGCTTTTGATAGCCAGACACCATCATCTTTCTTCACCATTTCGCTTATGTATTCGCTTTGTCTTTAGCGGGTGTCAGGAAAGTGAGCATCATGGAATGCCAGTTTAATAGAACAAAGTGTTCTTGCATTGAGGGAGTACTTGAGTGGAGGCCCAATGTCCATCTGCTACCTCAATAAACCTATAAATAAATATATGCACATAGGTCTATTTCCTCATCATTGGCTACATTTTCTCCTTTTTAAAAAGGTTGTTAATTGGGAGTTAATGCACAAATCATTCTTTAGTTCAGTCATGTTGAGCAATATTGTACAATAGCTACCGCAGTCTGTCTCCAAACATTCTTTGCTCCCTGCATCATTATTGTCATTGTTTCTGTTCTCTTCTGTTTCCTTTGGTCTGCCTTCCCTTTCCCCACCTTGGCTTCTCGATTTGTTTTTTTTTAATAGCACTTGACTGGCAGGGGCCTCTCTGTGGCTTCTCTGAATTCAACCAGAGGTCTGGTTGCGTTGATGTGTCTTGTCAGCTGCAATGTCTCCAGGAAGAGTCAGAGAGAGATAGTGTCTCCTACCTCTAAGAAGGATTGATCACATTTCCCAGAATTCTCAGAGGGGAAGGCCATGTCCACATGGAGATCTCATTGGCTATCTCCAGATTGACAGGCTAAACTCTACCCCTACAATCTTAATGCTCAAATTGATACCAGATTAAGTGACTGTCACAACTATGTTAGCTATTAATCAATTAAAGTTTGGGTGAAAAATAAGAGTATTTTATAATCTTAAAGTTCTTTCCCACTAATTTGAAAGGTAAAAAGAATAACCTTTTGGTGGAGAAGCAGGATGGTCATGGGCTGAATGATCAAGGTCACCTGAAAATGACATCTTGGCCACCCATTAGGTATGAAAACCCAGTATCACTTCTGTGATATTCCTGTCATAGATACATCTACTTAAATGTAATCACGAGGACATTCTCCCCACAAATGAAAGCCACCGCTGCCAAGCCAAGTGCAACTCATAGCCACCCTGCAGGAATGAGTGGAACAGCTCCATGCTGTGTCCTGATTCTACACTCTTGTAGGGGCAGAAAGTCTTGTCTTTATCTCTGGGTAGTTCGTGGATTTGAACTGCCCACCTCGTGGGTCATGGCTCATGGTGCAGCAACATACACCAGGACTCCTGAAGAGAACATCAGTCATTCTGTTGGTTTGTACATCTTTCTATATCTCAAACCTGGGATAGGCAAATCTATAGAGATTGTAACTGAATTAGTGGTTTCTTGGGGGGAAGTTTGTGTGTGTGTGTGTGTGTGTGTTGGGGGGGGGGGTGTACTCAAGCTAGTAACCATGAGTACAAGAAAGCATTCCTAAATCGATGTGATGATTGTACTACTCTTCTGGATGTGCTTGAACTATCGAATTGTAAGATTTGTGGATTATGTGTCAATAAACTCCACGCCCCAATGTGTGGAGTGCACAGAGCCAAGTATCTAAGTATCTATCTGCTTATTCGTTTTAAAAAAAACGTCTTGCTGGGAAGTGGGACAATGGATTTTAATTTATTTTTCTGCATTTTTTACAAGTACTACAAAGGAGCTTTAAAGAGTTCATGAAAAATGAAATGAAGAGATAATGGAATTTTTCCATCAACTCCTTGAAACCCCCTTGCTTATTGCTTGTATCATCACAAAGAGCAATGAAGTATTTCATTTTTTTGCAAAAAAGAGAAAAGAAAGAAATGCATCAGCATGTTTCTGTGCTGAGATTTTAATGTGGTTAGGTGGTCACCAAAAGAAAACTCTCCGTCACCAAAAGTACCCTCTCTGTGAAGAAGAACCACAAGACTGCAAAGCCACTTTCATTTCAGGAAGTCTCTGCATCTTACAGAGAATCTTCTCGGGGACTCGTGCCTGAGTCCAGAGATGATGAGCCGAGGGCTGAGTCCCGGTGGCGTAAGCGGTTGAGTGCGGAACTGTAGACCGCGGGCTTGGCGGTTCAAATCCAGCGGCGGCTGGGTAGCGCCCACGACCACCAGAGGCAGTGATGCCCACAAAAACAAAACAAAACAGAGATGATGAGCCGAATCTCTTCTTTCCGAGGAAGGCAGACACGGCTCCTGGAATGAAGTCTTCAGATCTGAAACAGCGGGATGAGAAGGCGGCAGGGTGAAGCGTTTGCTTCCCTGCAAGCTGAGAGTGGAGCCATTGAGAACCACTTGGTTCTGGTGTTTCCATTGAGCAGGATCTCGGGAGCAGTTCTGGAGACTGGCTGCTTAGAGGCGGTCACGCTGTTCCTCTCTTGTAGCATTTTCCATCGTGGTCTCAGCAATCAGCCATACCAAAATGACTTCCTTCACCCACTTGAGTCATGGCCCGCATGCCACTCCCTAGGGGACAAAGAAGGAAAGTAACAGCGGTTTACTCTAGGCCGAGCCTCAGCCTCAACCGTAATGATAGCCTTGGAAAAGTCATCTATTATCACCCCATTGCATACATATATAAGGAAACTCAGTATCAGTGCCAACGTTTGTACAGTGACTAGCCTATTCAAAACAAAACAAAAGAAGGAAGATCTTTTCATTACACTTGATGGAGATCATACTGCGAAACCAACACAGTTCTAATTTCTTGCGATGAACTATGAGCCGTTCTGGCACGTAAAAGAGATCCGTGATGCCCTATAATCACATGTTTCAGTCTCCTGAAAGAAGTATAAATATGTTCACACTTCAGGATAAATGCTTTCCTTTTAAATCAGAGGAGATGGCAGACTTAATCTGAAGAACATGCTTAAGCAAGAGAGAGAAAAATTACCAAGAAATGCTCAGCCCTGAGTGGAGAGTGCTTCAATAGGAGTTTGGATTCAGTTCTGATTGTGAGTTGAAGTTTCAAGGGGGGACAAGTCCTAAACAAGTAGGCTGAAACTAAATAAACAGCAGCTTCATCATATTCCTCAGTGGTTAATTATAGCAAGAACTCTGCTTCCTGGAAAGGACTGTATTGTTATACTAAATTATAATCAGTGGTTTGAATCAGAGATCCTCCCCTTCCCCTTAAAAAAAAAAAACAGCAGCAACAACAACAACAACCAAAAAAAGGGCGTGAGAATAAAGAGCTTTGTTGAAGCCTTGAATGTTCGATTGAGAAAAGAGCTGCGGGTGGAAAACTGGTTATTCTTTTTGCAGCCGAGAAAAGAGAGAAAAGACTGTCAGTCAAGACCGAGGAGTCAAGAGCCCTCAATAGTAATCAAAGAGGAGAGAATGAGTTTTGTAAAATGTTCAGGTGTAGCAAGGCCCTGGGAGCCTTGGCAAACGTTCAGCCTTGCCTAATGCCGAATGCTAATTGATGGATCTCTGCTGATTGCTGTGGGTTTCAAATCCGCATTCAGATGAGGCTTTCTCTGCCTCAGATAATATGGCAATTAAAACGTGCTTTGAACCCCTGCAATGGGGCCCTGGAGCACCCTGGGTGGCTCCATGTGCCCTCAAATAACGACAGGTGTGGGCCTGTTGAAAGTGCTCCGGGTGGGAACATGCACGGACTTTGAAGCAGAGGCTCCGAGCTCAGCCCTTCCACTGTGCCGAATCTTCTCAACTCCCAGCCCTGCCTTGAGCCTCTCTTGGCTTCCCGTCTGTTGCCGGTCCTTCCCCCTCTCTTGGAGTGTCCTTTCTCTGCTGTTAAGAGAGCGTCCAGAGTTTGAGTTAATGCTTCTGGAACTTTTCGTGGCTGTTACCCCTGCAGGGATTCACCAAGTGCAGTTGGGCGTGAGAGTGCGAAGCACAGGTTGGCAGTGGTGGACTAGTTTCTGTGTGTCTTCCCCAAAGGGCTGCCTTCTGGGGTTGGATCCACTAACGAAAGGCATCGGATGCAACAGATCAAAGGGTGATGTGTTGGATTGAGTGGTCTAAAGGAAAAAGCTTATATCAAGAAGTCTTTCTCTATCAAGAGGGCATTCCGGTCCAACACAAATCCGTCAGTCCTGTGCTAGTCCCTTGGTCCCTCTTCAGACTTACATGCTGGGCGGGGTTGCAGAGAAGCACAGCAGGAAGTTCCCAAGTCAGCAGGTGCAGGTGGGCGTCCGCTGGCTCCCAGGTCAGGGCGATCATGCAAGAGTGTAGGCTGATGGAGGCAGGCAGAGTTCTGGCAGGCAGGAAATCGAGGGGGGCTGAGCCCCGGTGGCGTAGTGGTTGTGCGCGGGACTGCGGCCCACTGGGACGGAGGTTCAATTCCAGCAGTGGGGC